>JBBPBO010001986.1:21460672-21741786 GCA_037974295.1 Cicer cuneatum | reverse complement strand
GAATATGAAGAAAGAAAACATACATTAATTTCAAATAGTGAAAATAAAATAAAAAGTATAAATTACGTCATCATCCATCCGTTTGAGTAGTTTTCTGTCATTAAATTATTTTTAACTCAACTAATGATTAATTAAAAATGTTATAAATAAAATATTAATTACAAAATTCAAGTGATTTTTTATAGATAAATCTTTATTAAAATGCAAGAGACAATCTTTATTTTATGATGAGTAAATAAAATTATAAAAAATACATAATATTTTATTAAATTATATTTTGACCTTTGCAATTAATTTTTCTTCATTATTTTATACTATACAAAATAAATTTTAAGCTCTTCCTCAAATTATTTTTATTATAAATAGGGTTGAGATTTTTAGTCCCCACAAATATACCATATTTCAATTTTAGTCTATAAAATATTTCTTTAAACAATGGTGGTTGCTTTTAAAGCAAATCATGTTTATTGTCTGAGCTTTTTAATAATAGTTTGCATGTATATTTAGAACATTATAGAAATCTTTCACACAAAAATTTAGAAATTTTTAATAAATGATGAATTAAATATAATTTTTTAAAGTTTTTAGCGATTAAAATTTTATATTAATTCATCTTTTGTTAAAAAAAATTAAATTTTTGTAGAAGAAATTCTTATAATCTTTTAAACATGTCTGCAAAAAATATTCAAAAATTTAAATAATACACATGATTTGATTTAAAAATAAAAATCAAAATTGTTAATGAAAAATATTTAAGAGACTATTCTTTAAAGAAAAATTTATATAGAATAAAAGCAAAATATGATATATTTATAAAGATAAAAAATTTATTTAACACTAAAAAATATAAAATAAAATACATAGACTAAATATAAAAAACTTATAATTCACTAGTGTCTCCATACCCCTGTGAAAATGACAATTTTGTTAAAATTTTATTTATTATTATTATTATATTATTATTATTATTATTACTTATATATATATATATTAAAGGAAAATCTCAAAATATATTATTAAAAGGAGTTGAGAGAGTACATATATTTTTTTTAAGGAAGAGATAATTAGTTCCTGTTAAAAAAGTTGGTACCCATGAATTAATCATTTACATTATAGTGTAAATTAATTTTACATTAACGTTGACTCAAAATTAAATAAAAGATAATTTTTTTTAAATAGTTACAAAAAATAATAAATTACAATTTAATTAATTATTATTAAACAACTATGTAAACTTATTTTATATTAAAAATGCATATAATCCTTTCCCTCACTATAAAATAATATTTTAATAAGAAGTACTTTAATAAATTATGTAATCCATAAACCGTTGGGTTCTTAGTGGCGTCGCATCGTAAATTCAACTAAGAACCAGGGGCGATTTTTTGTTACCCGTTATCCAAAAATGAATTCAACTTCTGATATTCTTAACCGAAATGTTTCTTTTTTTAATCTTCTTTATACTAGTAATAATGTAATTTTATAAATATTAATATAAGTGTATAAATGATTAAATTCTATCTTACCGGAACTAAATATTAATATTTTTGTACATTAGTCAATAAATATTATTATTTTTTAATGAAGTTAAAAATACTAACCACACAAAACTTCAATTACTACAAAAAAATTTCAAAAGTGGTAAAGTAATGCACTAACCACTACAATTTAACTTTTTCTCATTTCCCATTTTTACCCTCAAAACGTTTCCACTCTCCCGCTTCTAACCTCTATATAAACACTGTCCCACCACAACAACGTCCTTCACACTCTTTTCATTTTCTTCTTCAGCTTCCTCTTTTCTCTCTCCTAGGGTTCCCTTTTCCTACCTTTCCTTTCTTTTTTCACTTCAACAATGGCTCAACAAGATGCTCAAAACGGTGCTTCTGAAAACGCAGTTCCTGCTGTGTCGTTTGTGGCTTTGAAGCCTCAGCTGTTTATTGAAGCTCAAAAAGCAAACGACGCTGTGTTGTTCTATAAGGCTGCGTTTGGTGCTGAAGAGGTGAGTCGTACTTTGAACCCTAAGCGTAAGGCTGATCAAGAGACTCCTCTCATTCTCTCAGCTGAACTCAAGATCGGTGGTTCTTCCTTCATTGTTGCTGATACCGTTGATGATTCCACTTCACCGTGAGTTTATGTTTTTGGTTTTTTTTGTTGTTGTTCCTTTTTAGTCATAGATCTATAAATGTTGAAGCATTTGTTTATATTTTCGTATATTTTTTGTTTCATTTATGATTTTTTCTTTCTGTTGTGTATTTTGTAGAGTTTTTGGTTTTCTGTCTTGAACCTATTTTCATTATTTTTGTATGTTTTTTGGAATTATTATTTTATATATTGTCTATATGTATGATCTGTTTAGGATAATGTTTTGTTTTTCGTTGTTAGTGATGTTTATTTTGTCTCTTTATTCATTAGTTTTATTTTGTTTTGTACTATAGTTCCTGTAATCTTTTTATTTGTTTGCTTTTATTCTACTGATTTGTTTGTATTTTTGTCTTTAGTTTCTTTTTTTGTTAACGTGGTTTGCAGTCGCTTTTTCTTTTATATTATTAAATATAAGATTTACTATTTAATAGTTATATTTATTTTTTATGTTTTATGTAACTAGTTTTTTATGTTTATTTAATACTTTTTATTTGCTTTTGTTATTTTTTACTTGTTCTTGTAATAGATTGAAAGTTGGTGGAAACGGTGTCGTTTTTTGTCTTGAAACTGAGGACATTGAAGGGGCTATAGCCAATGCTGTGGGTGCTGGAGCTGTTGCTGATGGCGAAGTGGTGGATTTTGAAGGCGCGTGTGGTGCTGGGCGCGTGGGAAAGGTGAAGGACCAGTACGGTTATGTTTGGCAAATCTGCTCTGTAACCAAGAAGGTTGCTGACGTGGATGCTTGATGACCGTCAAGAACCCCAAGATAAAATCTGACCGTAGTTATTTAAATTATGTCTTAGTTTATTAGCATTAAGTCCTCAAAAGTGAAGCCGCACTAGTTTAATATTTTGTTATCAAGGATGTTCTTATTTTGTTCCATGTTGTTTTGGAGGAAACAATTTGATGAATTTGTCTTCTAATTTGAAAGTTTGCTAAGGGAATGAATGACTTTTATTGGTATTGGTAGTTATTGAACGGTGTATGATGTTTCATAATTTTGTATATTTTTTATGTTTTGCGACTTTCTCTTTTTGAATATATGATATCACATACGTTAGTCTCTTAGGATAAAATTTATATCTAAAACATTGAATTTTAAATTTTATTTTAATATATGCGATAGGTTCTGTTCTTCATTTAGACCTGTTCCTCTAGGAGTTTTTGACTAATAAAAAAGTGTAGTTGTAGTTCATATTTAATGAGTGTTTTCATGGAGCCATTATTCTCTTTTATCCAATGTATAAATAAAAGGTTATTAATAAAAATAGATGTGTTTGGTTTAGGTGACTCTTATTATAGCATTTCTAATTGAATTTCACATGAATATTTTAACATTTAAATATTTTTGAATGTCATGGGATTTTTGGTCTTTAAATTTAGCCGAAGCTGCTTACTTATTGAACTTCTTAAAGTGAATTTCATATCTTTAAAAAATTACTTTTATTTACATTTTGGAATATTAATGTGAAATAAAGAAAATTTGATATTGAAGAAAGATAATAAAAATATTAAGTTAAGCAATTTTAGAAAAAAACCTCTAGAGGATAGATTGTGAGTATGTTAAATTTGAGATAAACTACTTAAAGTATGCTTGATCTCGGATAGAGATGAGTCAATTAAAGTGCTCTTAGGCGTCTAAGCAACAATTGACATCTGTCTTTTGCACAACATGGGTTAGTATTTTTTATAATGTATATCTCGCATATTTTTGTTTTTAAATTGTCTATAACAACTTCAACTTTTGTTCTTTCAGGATACACCGTGACTCAATTGGGCATCACATATTACAGGAGACAAATCAGTGATTAGAATCAATATGCAGTGAAATGGGTCGATGATATTCCAAATGAACAATGGCTAAAAGTATATGATGAAGGGAAACATTATGGACACATGACAACTAACCTTGTTGAGTGCATGAACAACGTATTAAAGGGGACACACAATCTTCCAATAAGTTCTTTGGTGCAAACAACATACTACATAGTGATTGAACAAATTGTAGAAAAAGGGACACATGCCTAAACAATGATGGCATCAGGTTTGGTTTACTCAAATACAATCATTCAAAACCTTAACAAGGAACGAACAATATTAAAGTCCCATGAAGTTGTTATTCACAATCGAGCACATAGTATTTTTACAATTAAGGAGTTGGTTTGTCTACCAAACGGTTGTCTTGTAGGGACATTTAAGGTAGATCTCGACAAATGATGGTGTGATTGTGGTGAATTTCAAGCATTACACTATCCATGTTCACATGTTATCGCCGTTTGTTTGTTTATTCACCATGACTACATGATGTATGTGTCTTCCAAGTATACATTATAATGTATCTTTAACGTTTACAAGGAAAAGTTCCAAGCAATTCCTCTTCAATCATATTGGCCACAATAGAGTTGAATAGAATTGTGCCGCAGCCATGAGAGGAGATAAAAACCCTTATCATACTGATGCATCGAATAAAAATTAGTTCATTTTGTATTTGTATTTTTAATTATAATGTTTAATTAAATTGTTATTTTTATAGAATCCTTTTTTGTATTTAATTTTTTAATAATTACTTATTAAAAGTAAAATTTACTTAGATAATTATTATAAAATATAATTAATATTGTATTTATTTATTTAATTAAAATAATATTTATTTAAATTAATAATTAACGAAACTTAAATTAATTATTTAATTAAAATAAAAATTATTGAATAATAAAATGTATATTTATTATTATGAAAGATGTTAACGAGAAATAATGTGTGACATTATCTCATATTTACAAATTATAACTACCCTCTCTCTCATATATATTGATGCCATAGTTAATTGGTCAAACTCCTGTATTTGTACCCACTCTCTAATAAAAAGATTATACAAATATTAAAACAAATTTTATAATTAAAAAAAAAATAGGACATTGGGAAGTTGTCAGGGGAAAACCAATCTCTCTTTTTTATTTGAACAAAAAAAAGAATCTTGTTAAGAAATTGCTGGATGCAAGGCTGATTTCTTATCTTCATGAAACTAAAAAAAAAAGAAAAAGAATGGTATTTTGCCGTTTAATAAAAAATCAGTGGTACTTTGGTACTTAATTTTTCTTGTGTGGTAAAACAACAAAAAAAGCCTTGTTATGGTTTATTTAAATATTATGAATATGTCGAACAAAATGATCGTCTGTCTCTGATAAGTATGTCAAGCAAAATGTTCGTTTTGCTTTGATAAGTGTGAAAAGCAAGTGAATGTTTGCCTCTAATAATCGCGTCATACATTTGATTAGTCTAACTGTGACAAATGTGACAAGCATTGTATCATCTGACTCTAATAGAAAGTCAACACACTAAAACGTCAACTCTCTGACAACACTCAAGACAGTTAATGCTCTGATAGAAGTAATCATTCTGAAATGACAAACCTCTGAAAAAAGTCAGCGTTATGAATAGTCAACACTTTAAAGAAGACAAATATGTTTATCCTCTGGTCAACATCTTGAATCTGTTAATTGTTTGAAAGTCTTTATGACATCCTCTGATAGTAACATCCTCTAAGATTTGCCCTCTTAAATTTAAATGTGTAGAATCCATCATGAAGATATATATGGATACATTTTAAAGACTGATCTGCATTAAATGGTGATTGAAGATCTCCAACGGTAATATCCTCAATGGACACTGCTTATCTCTTATTAAGAACAACTCATTTAGTCAGTTAAGTGAAAGAGAATGAAAAAGGTAATGTGTTAAGAAAAAATTCTGAAAAACCAAGAACACGTCAAAAGAAAAGTATGAATGAAAAATCCTCTCAGTAGAGAGTTATTTAGAATTGATGTAAATCATTCAAATTGTTTTCATACCCTTGAATTAATATAGGACTTGATATGTAACATCTTCTTAATGATAGTTAGAATCCCAGAAACTGACTTTGTGTCAATTCAGACACAAATTAGAACTGATGTAAATCAGCCCTTTAGTGGAAACAATTCTCTCACCCCTAAGAGGTACCCAAAGAGGTACAACAACACTTATGAACCTCAACGACATGCTTTTAGAATGTTGAAGAAAGGTTCTAACGGTAACAACTTAGAGAGGCTAGAGAAGAATACTCAAGGTCTGAAGAGGCAGAGTAAACAATACTTGTATGCTATTATTGAAATATTGTATTTAGTCATCAACTGTATTGAGGAAAAATCTCTCTGTAAGAGGATGACTAGATGTGGCAACAGTCTGTTGTGATCTAGTATAAAAATATATGTGTTCTCTCTATCTCTCTATTTCTGTTATCTATGTTCTCTATGATTCAACTTCTTTGTCTCTAAACTTGTTTTAATTGTAAGTTGAGTAATTTGATAAAGAATATATTATTGTTAAACAATCAAAGTATCTTTCAGAAATGGTGAAGCATAATTGAAACCTCCATTCTCGTGTCTACCAACACCTTCATATCCATTCAAACACATCATTTTATTTTTGAACCTATGTGGGAAGGTTCATGTTTGTTGGGTGATTGACTCTTATTAATTGCCATTGTGAAACAAAAATTCAACATAAATTGTTTCCTCATAAACTTAAATGGTAAACCGAGATCACTTAGAACCATATTCATTCTTGAAATTAGAATTTAATCGCCCGCAGTTTTTCCTACGATGATAGTTTCCCTAATATGTTATTGCCCAATATTTCTCATTAACATTGCAGGACAACCTACTTTAAGTGTTAACTTGTGATTTAGAATACTTGAGCACTTAATGTTGTTGAGGAATTCAATAGTGAACCATTGACTTTGTAGATCATTCGCATTAGATTTACAAATTGAATATAAACTCAAATACTCCCTTTCTTCATCTAGAATCAATGACAAAAGGGTATTTGTGACATGCTCAACAACATACAACGTTGGAGCAAGGATCATTTGTTCTTGAAAAAATACAACAGCATGCATGTTCTTTGAAATGTCAGGATAAGTGAAATCTATATGGGCGCTTAAGGGATCAATTGTGTCATGTATAAGTAAATCATCTGGAATTTTGACACATATATCTCCATTCTCGTCGGCAAAATCGTCTTCATCCCCTATTGAAAGAATCCAATCAGCAAAGTTCTTGATATCACGTTGTTCATCAAGTATGGTTGAAGCACGTAACCACATATTGGTCGTCAACGTCAACACTTTACAATACTTCATTAAGATGGAAGCATTGATAGAAGCAACAAGTGTGTTTGGTCTCGAACCTCTTCGAACTATAGACAATATCAGTCTAAAATCACCACCTAATACAACTGGAATTCCACCAAGTGGTTTGTGTTTGCTGTCTACCCCAAATGGAATATTTAATATAGAGTGGGTTGTACAACCGCCTGGTAGTAACAATGATGTAATGCCACTTGAGACCATATTAAGGACAATGAGTCCTTTTGAATGCAGACCAACCGACAATGTTTTCTAGATAAAAGTTTTTCCCATTCCTCCATAACCGAAGAAAAATCCACCACATCCAGACTGCACATAACAAACAAATTGATCATATACAACTCTTTGTTAAGTGGTAAACATGTTTATAAGTTCAGAATGATACCTAGTCAACTCATCCCTATCATAATTGAGTTGGTTTGCAATAAATTTATTTCCTAAATCATCTCCGACTGACATATCTGGTACATGCATGGATTTGAGATTCTTAATAGACCTTCCATTTGTGCCCAGCAGGTTCTCTATTTCAACTAATCAAAGGTTCGTCAATTCTTCCTCGCGAATTTGGAAATATCTAAAAAGTTGTATATAATTGGTGTTATGATATAGATGTATGAATGAAAACAAATTAAATTAGTGAAGACGCCATTAATTATATAATCATTTTCGACTTCGACAAAGACTAACATTCACACCACATCTGATTGGTAAAAAAAACTTAACAGATTTAATAATTGTTTAGAAAATTGTGATATTTTTATCGAAAATAATTGGAAAATAATAGTTATACTCACTAACCATGACCTCAGATCTGAACAAACTGCATAAGACATTTGATGGGTGATTGAAACCATATGTATTGTATATTACCATATCCTGGTCTGTTGGTTTGATTCTAGTATCAACAGTGAAGTTAACAATGTAACTGTGACACAAAGTCTTTAAGGTAGAGTCATTAGAAATAACATCAAAGTTATACATGATGTAGACTTCATCTTTGTTAACAGTAGTTTCAAAATTATGGATAAAGTCACGACAAACTATTGCATGTAATTTATATCCTTTTAACAAAATATAGATATATAAGTTTGAAACTATCTTACACTTGTTATAAAAAGAAAAATGAATGTAATATTAATATTTACACTTACATTGTAATCCATTAGTACCATTTCCATCGAGAAAGGTAATGAGGAATTGATCAAATTTGCTACAGTTCATAATTTCAACATTCTTGCAACGAAGCACCACTCATCCTTTTGCGAGTTAATTTCGTCAATTCTATCGTATTTGAAGGCCCTTGTGCTTAAAACTTACCGACTAAATATATAGTGGTGTTAAAACTAGCAAAATATCTGGGACCTTTTTATGGAACAATAGAAGCCGCGGGGGAAAAAATAAACAAACTAATACAAAGAAGGGATTCAGATGCCCCAACAGATCAATGGAAGCACAAATCGAAGCACACAGCATAAAGAAATGGATTTCATGGCTTTTGTTTAATCGCAAGTTCTGCACAGTTCTTGACCTTGTGGAGATTCGATTTAAACAATGGCATGGGTACAAACCAATGGTTTTTTTTTTTCTTTTTCTTTTCAAGTTGTGGTGATGAAATTAATAATGAAGAGTATGATTCAAGTGCTGAACAATCCACCATCACCACCAACAAGGCATGTTCTTAGCCCAATTGCAAATAACCATCTAACTATTTCAACAACAACACCACAACCATACCCAAATGTTCGATCCATTATCCAACTATTACATGGATTCATTATTAAAACTCATCACCATCAAACTCTTATTATAACAATAACAACAACAGGTCTTATTTTAATTTCTTTTATTTTTAAATACTAAATTAAACATTAAAATTATTATAATAAATATTTTAAGTAATTAAAAAACAATTTAATATGACATGAGTTCTACATCACTCTATTTAATTGCCACATCATTAAAATTGAAAGTCAAATTATCTAGAATATAACATAAAACTCACTAATAAGATATCTCTTACAATATTATATCCGTGGTAAAAATCACATTTGAGAATGGTAAACAAATTTATTAACTTGTGTACGCAAAATGCCATCCTATTTAATAGCACACAACCCAGATTGCCAATTTCCCACTAACGTTTGACTGTATCTCAAGTCCATAACAATATGCTCACAAAAATTTAGAAACAATGTTATTGAATTTCCACTCTTTCACTACATATGTAAGTACATCATGTTGCATGCATAGGAAGAGAATTTATTCCTCTCTTGATTTACACGATGTTGCTTCTGTGCTAACTACTTCTAAGCCGTTGACATCAACAACTAGCAAACAAGTTGACATATGGATATATGCTAATAAGGTATGTCATCACACTATTCTGAGTACTTTATCTAATGACTTGTTCGATATGTACTGCACATACAAGGAAGGAAATGAAATATGGGACTCAATGATCTTGAAGTATACTGCTGAAGACACTGGAAAGCAAAAGTTTGTCACAGGAAATTACTACTGTTTGGAAATGACAGAAGACAAAGACATCAAGGATCATATTAATCAGTTTCACAAGCTATTGGAAGAACTAAAGGCTGAAAACATCACTTTCCTGTCGTGTTTGTAGCTAGACTCCTATTTCAGAAGCTGTTAGAATCATGGAAGGATTACAAGCAACAACTGAAGCACAAGCACAAGGAACTATTGCTCTTGTCACCTTCATTATTTTTGAAGATACTGTTGGGTTCTGTGTAAGGGGGATGTTGTAAATCTTGTACAAGAAGAGGATGAATATGACTATGACGATGGTGCTCAACAACAATAACTGAAGCACAAGCACAAGGAAATATGAATATGAGTATGAAGATGAATATGAATATGATTATGACGATGGTGCACATTAAACTTTATGTTCAATTTGCCTCTACCAATCTATGTATAAAAGAGACAAACGAGTAAATCAACAAATCCCTTTCAAGATACTTTAGAATCCTTAATATGAATTGCACATCCACATCAAGCATATCAATCAATTATATTTTACAAAATAAAGTTTCCTGACTTATTCTTGTGCACTAGAGAAAAGAATAAATTATTAAAAATTAAATTTGACATAATTTTGGCTTATGAATTCGTGAATTTTGTTCATTATTACTCTGCTATCAAATTTGTCTCAATTTATAGAGACAATCATGTCACTTGTTGTAGGGAAGGCACTGACTGCTCGAACATATATGATACAAAACAAATCTTCAAAGAAAAGGTACAATAACAAAAAACTTGATCATAATAACAATAAAATTGATTATGTCCCTCGTGTTGCTAACCCCAATTTCAAGAGAAAAGACATGTGTTATGTTTGTGGAAAGCCAAGTCATCATGCATCTCAATGTAAAGAGAGAGAGAGATAAATGACGATCCTCCTAAGCTTAAGGCTTATTGTGACCAATGTGAACAAGTAGCTTTGTTAAAGTAATTAGTATAATAATCTCAATGCTTGAATGGAAAAACTTGTTTATTAATTAAAACTGGAGCCATTAAATAGCCAAAAGACTAAACAGAAGTACCAGAAGAAACGGTACAGTAAAACAGAAGGAACAGAAGAAAACAGAACTACCAGAAGCAGAAAAACGCGGCTAGAAGCAGAATCGCGCGCCTTATTACTCGGTCTCCTAACAACATAATTAAATTCTAACTACACTATCCTATTATTTGGGACATTTATTAATCAAATAGAAGACTAAATCAACAATTGTCATGCCAATCGACCTAACAAATCGACCTAACAATTGCTCCCCTAAACTGGACATGCCAGAGGCATTTCAATTTACTTCTCCAGCTGACTTCACTCCAAGTGCTTTTTTGAGTTTTTCAAACACCTCCAGCCTCATAGGTTTAGTCATAATGTCAGCCAACTGCTCGCTTGTACCACAATATTTCATATCAACCACTTCATCCTTTGAGATTCCTTAGAAAATGAAACCTTACATCAATATGTTTACTCCTACCATGGAAGACTGGATTCTTTGCAAGTTTTATTGTAGAAGAGTTATCACACAGTACCTTGACACTTTTACTTTGAGTGCCTCCAATCTGTTTATTTGTTGTAACCAAATGCACTGACGTGCACAAGAAGCAGCTGCCACATATTCTGCCTCTGTTGTTGAAAGTGTCACTACTGGCTGCTTCTTTGATGACCAAGCTACTGCTCCTCCACTTAGCATGAAAACATAACCAAAAGTGCTTTTTCGATCATCCAAATCTCCTGCATAGTCACTGTCTGTGTAGGCTAGCATCTCATCTTTACATCCCCTTTTGTAGAATACACCAAGCTCAATAGTAGCTCTAATGTATATGAGAATTCTCTTGGCTGCCATCATGTGAGACTCCATAGGATTGGCCATAAAACGACTTATTAGACAAACACTATAAGCAAAGTCAGGTCTTGTGATTGTCATGTACATCAGACTTCCCACCATTTGCTTGAATAAGGTCGCATCTACCTTCTTACCATCTTCTTGTTTTGTTAGTCTATTACTTCCTGGAACCATGGGATTCTTAACTCCATTGCAACTTTCCAAACCAAATTTTTTTAGAACTTCATCAGCATACTTCTTCTGACCAATGTGAATGCCATTGAAGCTCTGCCGTATTTCAACTCCCAGAAAATACTTCATCTTACCCAGATCAGTCATCTCAAACTCCTTTTTCATAGACTCTTTGAACTCATTCACCATAATTGTATCATTGCTAGTAAAAATGAGATCATCAACATAGAGACTTACAATTAGGATCTTGTTCTTCTCTTCTCTTTTGATGAACAAGGTGTGCTCATAGATGCTTTTCTCAAACCCTTCCTTAATAAAGTAGCCTTCAATTTTGCTAAACCACGCTCTTGGTGCCTGCTTTAGACCATAGAGTGCTTTCTTTAATTTGTATACTTTCTTCTCTGCCCCATGACCACATAGCCTAGAGGTTGAGCAATGTAAACATCTTCATTCAGTTCACCATGAAGAAAGGCACTTTTGACATCAAGTTGAAAGATTGTCCATCCATTTCTTGCTGCCAAGGCTATCACTGTACGGATTGTATCCCACCTAGCAACTGGAGCAAAGACTTCATTATAGTCTACTCCTTTCTCTTGTGCATATCCCTTAACCACAAGACGAGCTTTACACTTATCTATTTCACCCTTCTCATTTAATTTGGTTTTATAGATCCAGTTTACACCAATTACTTTGACCTCCTTTGGTGCATCAACAAGCTCCCAGGTTTCGTTCTTTACAATAGCATTGAACTCCATATCCATTGCATACCTCCATCTTTTTAATTTTACTGCTTCTTCATAGTAAATAGGATCATTAGAAGATATAAACAAAACTAAAGTTTGTACCTCTTCTTCTTCTTATGAAAGTCCTTCTCCACTTATATAATCTTGAAGATAGGTTGGAGCTCGATTGACTCTTCTTTCAGGAAGTGTAGATGTGGTAGTATCACTGGAGATACTACTTTGACCAGATTCTCCTTCTTCTTCACTTTCTTCATCAATAGAAGCATATGTATCTTCATCAACTTCTCCCCAGTCAAGAATGTCATTCTTAGCTTCCCCTTCTGTCTTTCTCCAATCCGAACTTTTCCCTTCTTCAAACACAACATCTCTGCTAATTATCACCTTCTTTGTAGTCGGATTGACCATTTTGTATCCCTTAGACTCTTCACTATACCCTATCAGCACACACTCTTGACTTCGAACATCCAACTTTAACCTCTTTGCATTTGGTACATGAACATTTCCTACACATCCAAACACTCGAAAATGATCAACATTAGGCTTAATTCCACTCCAGCATTCTTCTGGTGTTTTATTCTTTACAACAGAAGTTGGACTTCGGTTGAGAATGTGGCATGTCGTTTTCACAACTT
The DNA here is from genome assembly GCA_037974295.1 of Cicer cuneatum. Lineage (NCBI taxonomy): Eukaryota > Viridiplantae > Streptophyta > Magnoliopsida > Fabales > Fabaceae > Cicer > Cicer cuneatum. Next base: position 21,728,534 of record JBBPBO010001986.1, on the reverse strand, counting down.
CTGGCCAGAATGGAGTAGGCATCTTCTTTTCTTCTAGAAAACATCGCACCATGTTAAGTATGGTACGATTTTTGCGTTCTGCAACCCCGTTTTGTTGAGGAGTGTAGGCTGTAGTCAGCTGTCTCTTATTACCTTCAAGTCTACAAAACTCTGTGAATTCCTTGGAGGTGAACTCTCCTCATCTGTCTGTCCTTAATGCACAAATAGATAGACCAGACTCCTTCTCCACAACATTTTTGAAGCTTTTAAATGTTGTGAAGGCTTCACTCTTTTCATTCAGAAAATAGACCCAAAGCTTGTGGCTCAGGTCATCAATGAAAGTTAATAAATACATTTTGTTGCCATATGACTTTGGAGTGATAGGTTCACAAATGTCTGAGTGTACAAGCTGTAACTTCTGTGTTGCTCTCCACTTGCTTTTATTTGGAATGATCTTTCGATGTTGTTTCCCTTTCATGTAGCTTGTACACACATAGGTTGGCATCTGAAACTTGGGAAGTCCTCTGACAAGTTCCTTCTGGTGCAATAAATTCAGATTGGTAATACTTAAATGACCATATCTCTTATGCCACAAATCACCAGTATCATCACTTCTCACACTTAGACATGTAGATGATGTATGCACCAGAACATTAGCCAGAACTACAAACATCCTATTAGATGTCATACGTGTGTGCATGATTAGTCCTCTTCTAGGATGATAGATTTTGCATTCTCCATTTTGTATGAGGATAGCCAACCCTTTCTCTTGTAACTGACCCATACTCAACAGGTTATTTTTCAACTCAGGAACATAATAAACTTCGGAAATCACCTGAGTTGCACCTTCTACTTCAAGTCTGATGTTGCCCTTCCCTTTCACTGGCATTCTGAGATTGTTTCCAAGTTTCACTGAATGAATGAATTGCTCATCCAGCTCCACAAACCATTGCTTGTTTCCTGTCATATGGTTAGAAAAACCAGAGTCAAGAAACCATACTACCTCTCTCTTTGAATTATTAATCTCAACATAGGACATTAGCAGAAGCTCTTCCTCCTCATCCAATTCTGCATAATTGGCTCTTTCGTTTCATTCCAGACACTCATTTTGAAAGTGTCCCAATTTATGACAATTGAAACATTCAACTGTAGCTTTGTTGAAAGGTTGTCTGCCTCGTCCTCTACCTTGTCCTCCTCTATTCATGCTTCTACCTCTTCCTCTGCCTGATCTCTCATCATATGTCATTTTTAACACTTGTTCTTCTTCCTGGTGTCCCTGCATCCTTTGTTCATGGACAAGCAGACCTCCATGTAATTCATCGATGCTCAAGGTACTTAGATCATTTGACTCCTCTATTGAGCAAACAACATACTTGAATTTGGAGGTCAATGATCTAAGTATCTTACTAACCACTGTGCTTTGTTCCATCATCTCACCATTTTTTTTCATTTTTTTGACCACGGTTAGAGTCCGCCCCATGAAGTTATCTACTTTCTCTCCTTCTTTCATGGCCAGTAACTCAAATTCCTTCCTTAAGGCTTGAAGTTGTGCTCTTCGTACTTTCGTGGACCCTTGATACTTCTGTTTCATTGAGTCCCAAATCGACTTCGATGTTCCCTTGTCAAGAATTGTTTCTAATATTTCTCTGTCAATAGCCTGAAACAAGAAATTTTTCACCTTTAAATCCTTGAGTCTGGCCTCCTCCACACTCTTTCTTTGTGCCTCACTTGCTGGTGTGTTTCCAACCGTTGGTGCTGGAATTCCCTCATCCACCAGGTTCCACATCTCCTTGCTCCTAAGGAAATTCTCCATTGTCATTGACCAGTAATCATAATGGCCATCAAATTTGGGAATGGACGGCTGCACAAACCTTTATGAGATTGACATCTTAATCTCTTTGTGTTTTACTCACACACTCAACCTCTCATGTTTGCTTTAGACTTCACAGTCCACACACTCTCACACTTATCAGGCTTCTTTCGAAGCTCTGATACCAATTGTTAAAGTAATTAGTATAATAATCTCAATGCTTGAATGGAAAAACTTGTTTATTAATTAAAACTGGAGCCATTAAATAGCCAAAATACAAAACAGAAGTACCAGAAGAAACGGTACAGTAAAACAGAAGGAAACAGAACTACCAGAAGCAGAAAAACGCGGCCAGAAGCAGAATCGCGCGCCTTATGACTTGGTCTCCTAACAACATAATTAAATGCTAACTACACTATCCTATTATTTGGGACATTTATTAATCAAATAGAAGAATAAATCAACAATTGTCATGCCAATCGACCTAACAAATCGACCTAACAGGCTTATAGACTATGGAGCTACCAAGCATATTTGTGCAAACATATGTGCTTTTACCTCTATATTTCTATATAAGATGAAGAAAAACTAATATATTTTGATGAAGAGATATCACACAACGATTTATCCTGGTACACCCAACTCGAGCTACGTTCAGTCCTCACAACCGTGAGATTTTCCACTAAGTGTTCAAAACAAAGAGTCTTCTTGGTTTTACAGCACCTAGCTCAGATCAACCTTGATTTTCTACACACTTCAATCCTTTCCACCCATAAAGGAATTCAAGCAAGTCACATATCAACCTTTGATAGGATTTTTACAATTCACTTTTTAACCATAAAAGGATTTTCTAAACAAATCACTCAAGCTATAAACAAACATTATAGTCTTGAGTTTTACACGATAATAATTTAAAGTGTTTGGCAGAATCTGTTTAATCTCAACTCTTGTTTGAGGCTTAGATTCTTTACAAGAGGTTTAAGTAAACTAATAACAATGAACTCGAGACTAAATGTTACTGATTTCTTATGAGATTTTCAAGTATGAATGTGAGTGATTGATGTTTTTTCTTTGCACTTGAATGTCATGATTTTCATTAAGCTTTAGGGTTCCTTTTATTTACATTTGAGAAGGTTCATGTCAGCTTAATGTGACCGTTGGAGGGGTTTTCTTGGTCAAGGGTTAGATTAAAATAACCAGTCTTCAAAGTAAGACTATTGGATGAACTTTTTCTTCTTTTTGACTTCAAGACTTTCTGATCTTTGTGTATTATCTGTCCTCTGATCTGTACAGTGCTTGATGATCACTTGATCACGAGAATATGTGTCATAAGGTCATGCTGAAGTTTCAGTTTTCGAGAACGTTCTTGGTATGTACATCAAAAGCTGGAGAACGTTCTTGAGCTGTATAACAGAAGGTGGAGAATGTTCTGGACTGATTGTGTCATTTTGTCTTGATTGTTCTTGACTGATTGTGTCATTTTGTCTTGATTCAAATCTTTACTTATTAGATCTTTTGGAGTACTTCCTTTGCTATTGTGAATGCTGTATATTCTTTGTATATGTACTAGTAATCCATTCGAATAATGCATGATCTTTCCTTGCATTAAAAGCTGTCTTGAACTGTCTTGATGAAGTGAAAAAAACGTGGAGAACGTTCTTGGTTTTTCCAAAAAAATGTTTAAAACGTTCTTGGCTTCTGGTAGTTCATTTTTAGCTTTTTCTTTAAAACGATTTTGTTTGCTTTTGCTTAGTACCTATCTTGGATTATCACACTCAAAAACACATGTTAAATAGCACATAATTTAGAATCATAATTAGAGTCTTTAATTAATCTTTGTTTGTTTACATCAAAACAATTAATTGAGATTTTGTCTTAACAGAGGATAGAAGGATTCAACATATTAAAGATGGTTTGTGTAACATCCTCTAAATTTATTATTTAAAATAATTAAAACCTATAAATATATATATTTTTCAATATTAATTTAGGTGTGATAATTATTTGCCTTGTTCGACTTATTGTAGTTGATAAAATTATTAGTAAGAATTATTTAATCAATGGAGAAGTTATATATATATATATATATATAGATTTTTTTTTAGTACAAGAAGAATGTGGGCTAAGTGTTTGTGGCTTGGTTTGACCCACAACATAATAGAAATTTGGGCTTCGAGTTTGTGGCTTGGTTTTTGTATGATCAAGGTTAAGGAAAAAAAATTTCTCCCTTTTATTATTTATTTGGGCCCAATACTATCTACCCAATAATCTCCACTTTAAATTTTCCCTAAAGTCCACAATATTTCCATACTCCGTAATAATAAGTAGAAAAGAATACCGAAACCCTAGCCGCGATCACCTTCACACCTCCTCTTCTTCGTGCAACAAAAGCTTGAAATTTATTATCTTGTGACCAAATTCGTGGGGCTTAGAGTTTTGTACTAGGAAGAAAAGCGGCCAAGGTAAGAGTTTTTCCCCATACAAATTATAGTTAGACCGTTGGTTGGATGACATGAAATTAATATTTGTGATCGCTTGCTTTTTGAAAGGAATAAAATGTAGACTAATGAATTAAAACAATGAAACCTCAATCCTTTGAGTTGAGTTTATATATAATATACGTTTTTTTAGAAGTAAAGTATGGATTCTTTTTATGTTATATATGATAAAGTTTTAATTTTTATGAAACATATGAAGTAGAATATGCATTTTTATGTTATAGGTAATAAAGTTTTAAATTTTAATGATGGATATGGATTAACGGTTGTATTTGTATGTTATATGTGATAAAATTTTAACTCCAATGATGTATATGAGTTGGAGTTTGAACTTTCTTGTTATATATGTTAAAGTGCTAATTGTTATGATGCGTATGATATCAAGTTTTCGATTTTTATGTGTATGTGGTGAAAGTTATAATTTTTATGATTATTTGTCCATGAATATGTGATACTAATGATATGGATGTGTGGTATGTGATCTTTGTGATATGTGAATAAGATGATGATTTTTAAAAAGTGATTTTGAATGTATATGACATGATTCTTAGGAGGCTGTGTGAGAATATATCTCTTTGATAATATATCATCATGTCATGACATATGCATCTTCGTGGGAGTTGCGTTAGTGACAGATTTATTTTCCCCATTGGTATGATTGATCTTCTGTGTGGTAGTTGCCTTAGTGACAGGTTTATTTTCCCTATTGTTATGGGTGATTTTTCTGTATGGAAGTTGCCTTAGTGACAAATTTATATCTGGATCATATAGTTTTAGGAGCATGCATTATACATATGTTTTTGATATACAATTTACCGGTTTGCGCATTTTTTTCATTTAAATTGGAAGTTTTTACTTTTATATGTTTTGTATTATTCTTCTATATGTTTAGCTTTGGTTTGATGTGGATGATGGAAAAAAACTGACCCTTACAACAACATTTTAGGTACTAATGAGTTCGAGGAGATTCGAGAGTAGTTGATGAATATTAACATGCGGCGAACATGAAATAAAAATTGGTTTTTCAAGAATATTTTGTAATAATAGAGTTGCCCCACGATATTTCTAAGTCTATTTTTAAATCTTTTGTCACCACACTTTAAAATGCACTCGAATTCTAGAAATACGGAACTGGGTTCCTTCCGTTAGGAATAATTGATTTTTCTTTGTTTTAGCTTTGAATAAATATTTTTTAATAATATTAAATAAACAGGATTGTTACTAATTATTTAAATAGATATATGTTATATATTCTTTAAAAAAAATTATCGTAAATTTTTCTAAAAGTATTTTTAAGTAACGTTTTGGATAAAAAATCCGGGGCGTTACAATTTGTAGGTGAAAGAAGCCCTAAAAAAGCAAGATTTTGGGTTTTCAAAGAAAATGGAATTAATATATGAGGTCTCCCAAAAGCCATCGAGGGAGGAATAAAGGTTGAGGTACGGTGATAACTCTTTATCATATGCATATTTTTCACTATTTTTAGTCTTATTTATCTTCAATCATTAGTAAATTTAAGGAGTTATTTCATATATTTTGTTGATTTTAGTTCTTGGATTTAATAAAATGTTTATGTTCTTATTTCCTTGATTAAGCAGAGATTTTGTGTTGTTTCTTTGTTTTAGTGCAGTGCTGAATTTTGGTGAGAAATCAACATGACCTACATGTCCAATTGGAGTCAAACCAAATGCAAATGAAAGCTAAGATCCATAGCTACAACTTTCATGAAGACACCAGAAACAAATTTGGACTCAAAAGAGGAGCCAAATGCAGTAAATGCCGGACATCAGATGTTGTGAGCCTGAAGCTCAAATCACGCACCTGAAGCGCATTTCTGCGTTTCTTATTCTATTTAAATGCGCTTGAAGCGCAAGTCCCGCGTCTGGGGCGCGTGGCGCGCTGCAGAATGAATAAAACCGAGTTTTTCTGATTTTCTAGGGATGTTTTGGTCTATTAGGAAGTTTAGAGACTTGTGCCGTAGCTAATAAACTCAAAGACGACTGTTCTACACCATTGAAGGATTTTTTATCAAGAGTCATTCATGAATCTTTCTTGTAATTCTTATTTAATCTCTATCTCTTTAGTATATGTGATCAATAACTAAACCTTATTTGTCAGAGATGAGTGAAACAAGAAGAAACCGTTATTTTCTGACTTGATTCCTGGTTATATGAATAAATTTATTGAATTATTTTTCTCATCTCTGTGCTTAATGCATTTTATTGCTTGATCAACTCTAAAATGTTTTACGATACGTATTTTGAAACGAAAGTGGACTTTACGAATGCTTGAGATGAGAAATTCATAAGAATGTAGTATAGGGATAGATGTAGGTCATGAAACCAATTGAATTAGTTGCAGAAGCAGCAATTTAAAAAGAGATTTTTTATACTGTAAAGCTTAATCCTAATCTTAAATCTGAAGGTGCAAACACGAGAAGGGGGGGTTGAATTGTGTTTGACTAACTTGATTACTTTTTCTGTTTTTGCAGTTTTATAACAATACTTGATGTATGAATCAAAAAGAGTTAGCAGCGGATATAAAGTAAATATAAAACACCGAATTTTATACTGGTTCACCGTTAACGAGGCTACGTCTAGTCTCTTCACTTTGAAGGATTTCACTAATTCAAAAAACTTGAATTACAACAATACCACTGACCCTCCAAGTCAGTCTTCTCAAACAGTCTAACAATCCTAGACTTTTGAGGAAAAGAACCTTGAATCTAATTGCTAAGTAATATGCTACTCCTTCTAACTCCTTCAGATTGTAGACTCTACTTCAACAACTTAGATCTAACACAAGGGAAGGAAAAACTTAGAGTGCTTGCTTCTGGAAAGCGGATACTCACAATTGACCTAATTGAAAACTCAAGTATTTTGCTTTTGGAAGTGTATGAATCTCAAGTATTTTCGATGCTAAGTCTTCTGCCTTGAGCCTCCTTTTAAAGATGAATAATTAGGGTTTCTTCCATGCTTAAATTCGAGCTGAATTTGCCCAGATTCTCTTGCAAAAATAACTTGGCCAATCGGGTTTCTCTTAAATAAACAACATATCTTTTTAGCTCTAGATATGAATTCGAAAATAACTTTGGCCAATCCTGCTTTAATTAATTCTAGATCAAATCTTTCTTCCCGCCAATAGCTTCTGAATTCCCACAAGACTTCAATTTATTTTTGAATAAAATCCTTTTAATACTTTGATCAAATTTCTATTCGAATATAATCAAGCTCCAGTGATTATCATCATGATTAAATATGGACCGTTTGATCTTCTGCTCTCGTCCACATTTGGACCATACAAACTGATCTGTTGTGATCCTCTGATCTCGGCCAACACTAGACCACACGTTCTGATCTTCTGATCTCGGCCAATCACTGGACTAATTAATTTATGCTCTAATTAAGTTTGGATCAAGTCTGAACCGTTTCTTATTTCACGACCAGGCTATATTTTGGTCTGAATTAATTCTGGACCAAGTTTGACTTATGATACCTTTTGGTTTGGAACAAGTCTCCCTCTGGTAGGCTTCCTTCTAGTCTGGTCCAGGTCTCCTTCTGGACTCTGCCTCCTTCTGATCTGGGCCAGGAAAGATATCCTCTGATGGAGTTTTGACATCCTGGTGTATCCTCTGGTGCCTTCAAGATGCATCCTCTGGTACCTTCTGGATGCATTATCTGGTATCTTCTGGAGGTGTATCCTCTGGTATGATTTTATCCTCTGGTAACTCATCTTCTGCCTCTGGTGACTTCATCTTCTGCCTCTGATAACTTCATCTTCTGGTGGCATTTAATATAATAATTCTAGGTGCAAAATAAGATTACATTGAGTGCTTTTGTAAACATCAAAATCCTAAGTACTTAGAACCAACTTGGTTCCAACAAAATCCACTAAGGAATTAGGGGTTATTTTGGAATTAAAGGTTTTTTCACTAAGACATTAGGGCAAGAATACTAAAGAGAATTCGGTAATAATTCAATAAAAGAATTCATTAAGTAGGATCAAATTAGAAACCAAGGTTGGATTCGTAGTGAAATTCATTCCTGACATTATTCTCATTTTAAAAGTTCAATTCTATTACTTTTGTTATTTCAAATATTATTTTAATTAATCCAGAAACTTTTTGTTCAATTTTAGCAAATAAACATAATTCGATAGTAAAACGCAATCATTGAGTTCGACACTCGGTGCAAATGTTTAAATTATTACCTTAGACAAATAGTATTTTGGGGGGCATTTGTTGTATACAAAAAATTCAAATTACATGATTTTAGTTCAATAGAGTATTTTGAGTTCAATAGTTTTCAATGATCTCGTAAAGACGTTGTTCAAATAAAGCTAAAATTCAGTCTTGGATGCATGCTCAAAGAAAGGGTCCTCGAAAGTCAAAATGCATGCTCGAAAAAGTTTATTAGTGGCACAAACTCAGGTAACTGGCAAATTTACATTCGAATATTTGTGTTGGAAGTGTACAAGGGAAGTTTAAAGGTGGTTAAAGAAGGGAAGTTTAAAGGTGGTTAAAGAAGTTCCAAGACAAGAAACAAAAGAGAACATGTGTCCTACATGCAATGTACTTGGCAGTTATCATATTTTTCTGTAAATAGAGGTTGTATTAGGGATGACAATTAGACCCAAACCCAGTGGGTATCCGTAGAAAAAACTCGTAATGGGTAGCGTAAAAACCCGCATAATGGATATGAGTATGAGGACTAGTAATTACCCGCAAACTTAAATGGGTATAGGTGCGGGTACTATAATACCCACCCCGCCCCGCACATATAATATTATTATTATTATTATTATTATTAATAGTAGTAGTAGTGGTAGTAGTAGTTGTAGTAGTAGTAGTATGTAAGTTTGTTTGAGCTTAAATAAAAATGATTTTTGTTTTAAATAATTTATAGATTATTTTTTAGAGATTTTTTAAAATATGATTTTTTTAACTCCCGTTTGTTTACTATTATTAAAATGATTTGTTTTGTACAATATTTTTTAACATGTTTGTATACAATTTTATAAAAATAATTTTTTTAAACTAAAAAATTACCATAAATGACATAAAAATGATTTTCAAGAAAACATTTTTGTTTGAAAAAATATTTTTTAAATACATGATTTTTCTAAATACACATATGTCTCTCTACTATCTTATGCATCTCTATCTCCCATTCCAATCTTTATCTACTATTTCTCTCACTCTCTACTATCTCATGTCTCTCTACCTCTCTTTTTATTCCAAACAAATCTATGAATTTAGGTCATTCATTTCATAATTTTTGGATCCTCCTGAAAAATAAACATATAAGTAAATCATCACGAAAATATGTTAGTAAATAGTAATAGATTTTGGAGGTCTTGTTCTAATCTTAAAAATTCGGTCCTTAATAAAAAAAATACAATTTTAATAATTAAAAAAATTTGAAAAATAAATTTTAGTCCCTATACACATATTTGATTCTGATGAAGAGGTAAATAACTGTGATTTTATATTTAAGAGTTTTTTTTTATATTATTAATCGTGACTTTATAATTATAAATAACTAATATAATACACATATCAATTTTTTTTACAGATCTCGGAGAATACCGTCCAAGGACTTGCAACTTCATAAAATATTATTATTTTTGATATTTTGATATTTATTGTAGTAATGTACTAATGTTGAATCATGATATATTTTGGAAGTTTTGAATTAGACAATATTTTTGTTTCTAATACTTATGATTTTGGATTTAAAATATTTGGGAATTTTTTTAAATTTAATCACAAATTATTTATCAATATATTTTTATTAAAGTGCGGGTGGGTACGGGCACTTAAGTACCCAAAGGGCAAAGGTACGGGTATTAAAGTTGATACCCACGAGGGTACGGACACGGACACGAATATTTTTTTAAACTGCGGGTATGAGGACGAATACTATACTACCCTACCCATACTCTACCAATTGCCATTCCTAGGATGTATCGTCCATGATAGGAGTTCATTTATGATTTTGTAGACCTAAAAAGATGTATCCATCCGTTTTATAAAGATTATTATTCTCAGTGGCTGCTTGAATGATGTATGAAACTCAAATTTAATAATACTAATCTTTTCATTTATACTTTTCGTTGCTTATCTTGTTTATTTATGCGTTCAAATTTATTTATGGATGTTTCTTGATCTTCAAACCTAAAACTTGTATCAATAAATATGTCAACTTAGAACCCATTAAGTATCTAATTTGAATCCTAGGTTGTTCATTAAATTCATTTGTTGAAAAGATAACTTTTACGATTACGAACTTTTATTTATTTTCAAACTGCGTTTTATTGAAAAATATGATTAGCAACTTTTACTTATTTATTTTCAAACATCGTTTTCAAACTTTTACGATTAACAACTTTTATTTATTTATTTTTAAACTGCGTTTTATTTTCAAACTTTTATTCATTAAAATATTTTATTGATAGTTTTATACATTTTTATTTGAGAAAAGAAACCATGCACTATTAGTATATTACCAATCTTACATTGACAATTAATAAAAACTATTAATTTTACCATTTCACCATATGACTCTAATTGTCATAGTAAAATAACTACCAACCAATAACTTGTGTTGATTGTTAGTTTAAAAATGTTTACATTAACTGTGTATATGTCCATTAACTTTTTTAATTAAGCGGTGGCCATATCTTATTGATACTTTTATGCTTTTTTGGTTTTTATTTTTGCATTAAATTGTTGTTATATATCTTCGGATGGGTCTTAGTTCTTCAATATGAATCCCATGCTATGCTATTAAAGGGATGTATTTTGAACAGTGATTTGTTTTAAAAATATTATCCATATTTTAGAAGACAGTGTAAGAATTTAAATGACTTCTAAGATTATTTTAGAAGATTTTTATAATCAAAATTTGGAAGCTTAAATTTTAATAGATTTATTTCATCATAATTTGAAAAGACTTAATATATTTATAAGATTTCAAATAACCAATTTACTTTTGAGTTAAGATTTAAGGACAACAAAACTTCAAAATAAATATAAACAAAAGGATGCACTAAATAATAATTTTCCATTAATTGTTTAAAATGAGGAATACAAGATTTAAGGACAAGTTCTGTTGTAACAAAAAAAAAAAGAAAACTGATCGAACTAACTATAATGAAGGAAAAACAGTTGAATATTGCTAAAAATACATAAGAATAAAAACTAAGACACAACATATATCATCTAATACCCTCCCTCAATGTGGAGAGTGGATATTGTGCACTCCCAACTTGTAAAGAAAACATGAAAATGTCGAGGATCCAACAATTTTGTGAAGATATCCGTGAGTTGAGTAGTATTTGGAATGAGAAGAGGATGAAATATCATAGAAAGAAGTTTCTCATGAACCACATGTCAATCGATCTTGATATATTTTGTATGTTCATGAAAAAAACTAGAATTTGCAGTAAAATGGTGAACCAATCCACCTAAGGATGGCCCAATATATGGTGCCAAAAATCAAAATTAGAAGACAAAAATTTGTTCCAAAAAGAATTACGAGTACTATAAAAAAAAGGCTAAAACATGATTATTAAGTTGATCAAGCACATACAAATAATGTTTAGTTTTATCATATTTGAAGAATGCTGGTCCTGAATGAAACATGTTGTATCGAGTTTTTGAAAAAACAGTTTAAAAACAATTTATGCCACCGAAAACTGGGTTGAGTCGTGGACTAGGTCGCCCTCTTTAAGAGGTTTTGCAGCACTGCCCAAAATGTGCAAGACAATCAACCACGTCGTCCCCAAGATAAAACAGCTCAGTTACTTTGTATCGGCACCGTGAAAAACCGTTCTAGAATTACACCTCAATATGGCAGTCTAATGGCTGCCACTCGTAAAATGGTACTAACAACGCTCGAAAGAAAGAAAAAGGAGAAGTAAGAAAAAAGATGGAGAATGAGAGAAAAGCCTCTATTTATAGAGGAGATATGCTATGCTATTGGATCTAAAAAATAATTCACCACCCAAGCTAAGCCAGCTAGGCGGCGGCGCGCGTGTGTGGTGATTTATTTTGCATGTGTTCTCGCCCCTTCACAAAATTGAAGTACCCCTTGGGGCACACTGAAGGTGCAAACACGAGAACGGAGGTTGAATTGTGTTTGTCAAACTTGATTACTTTTGTTGTTTTATTGAATGTTGATGTGAGTTATTCGATGGATAACTAATCAGGCTCAGCAACGGATAATAATAACATAATAACACAAAAATTTATACTGGTTCACCATTAACTAGGCTACGTCTAGTCCCTTCCTACAGAAGGCCTTTTCACTAATTCAAACTCCTTTGAACTACAACACTACTGACCCTTCAAGCCAGTCTTCCCAAACAGCCTGGCAACCACAAACTTTTGAGGAACAACAACACCTTGACTATACCAGCCAAGTCTTCTCAAACAGTCTGACAACCCCAGCCTTTTGAGGTACAACAACACCTTGACTATACCATCCAAGTCTTCTCAAACAGTCTGACAATCCTAGACTTTTGAGGAACTTCACAACCTTAAACCTACAACCTAAGTCTTTTTCTAACAACCTGACAACCCTAGATTTTAGAAGAAACTTCAACACTATAGGATTTTATATAAGGGATCGAAATTAGAACTGAGTAATTACTTCTCGAAAGTTGATACTCACAATACACTTAAAGTGAACTAAAGTGTTTGCTTTTGAAAAATTTATGATGACGATCAGCTTCACACTCTAAGAAAAGAACACTTAGAAAATATTTATCTTTTAAGCAAGTGTTTCTCTCCTTTGAACTCTTCAGATAACTTAGAATTGAAACGTGAGTTCTTCTATTTTTCGATGCTTTATTCTTCAGCATTAAGCCTCTATTTATAGTTGAAATTAAGGCTTCACTTTGATCTAATGCTTTACTTCTGGAGTGTATTTCGATTAATTTTGTTTTGAGAATATTCTAGAGTATTTTGCTCAGATTCTGTTTCTGGAGTCTTTTGCTCCGATTTTGTTTTGAGCATTTTGCTCAGATTCTGTTTTGAGCATACTTTTTGCTAGATTCTGTTTCTTGAGTCTTTTACTCCAATTCTGTTTTGAGTATTTTTCTCAGATTCTGTTTTGAGCATTTTCGTCTCTAATGAGATCCTCTTATGATATCCTTTGATAGGTTCCTCTGATGATACCCTCTGATGACCATCGTCTGGTAATCATCTTTTGATGATATCCTCTGGTATTTTCTGGAGGTATCTACTAGTACCCTATGGTGACATCCTCTGGTATCCTCTGGATGTTTCCTCTGGTATCCTCTGAATGTATCCTCTGGATGTATTTTTATCTTCTGGTGATATCTTCTGCTGACGTCATTTTCTGGTGATATCCTCTGGTGACGTCATCCTCTGATTTCTTCTTATGATGATGTCATCTTCTGGTGACATCCTCTGGTGACGTCATCCTCTGATCTGCTTCTGATCTCATCTGATATTTCATTCTTCTTCTAAGTCAAAATACGATTTTCATAAAATAAATTTGTTAACATCAAAACTTTAATTGAAAGAACCAACTTGTTTCCAACAATCTCCCTCTTTTTGATGATGACAACACCATGTATTTTTATAATACTTTTTCTTTCTTTTGACTTTGACTCCCCCTAAGACTAAGCTTAATTTTATATTTTCTCCCCCTAAGTCTAATACCCAGATACATCATCTTCAAATACATCATCTTCTCCCCCTTTCAAATACATCATCTTTTCCTAGATATTTTATCAAATACTACATTTTCTCCCCCTTTGTCATCAGACAAAAAGGAATGTTGCTGAATTTTTTTATTTTTATAAAAGTACACGAGAATACATATAGCAATAAATTAAAATAAACTACAACCTTACTAAGCAACTAGTCAGGGATGAAGGTAAGATTTAGGTTTTTCTTGATGAAGTCAAACCTATCTTTAGATAATGGTTTGGTGAATATGTCAGCCCATTGATGATCAGTGTCTACAAATTGCATGTTAAGTACCCCTTTTTGAACATAATCTATGATGAAGTGGTGTTTGATCTCTATGTATTTGGCTCTAGAATGTAGGATATGGTTTTTGGTTAGGTTAATGGCTGAAGTGTTGTCACAGTATAAAGGGATGTTTGTTTCTATGATTTTGTAGTCTTCCAGCTGATGTTTCATCCAAACGAGTTGGAAGCTGCATCCGGCTGCTGAAATGTTTTCAGCTTCTGCTATTGACATGGCAATGGTGCTTTGTCTCTTGCTTGTCCAGGATATTAAATTTTCTCCTAAGAATGTGCAGTTTCCACTTGTACTCTTTCTTTCGAGTTTATCTCCAGCATAATCAGAGTCACAGTATCCACTCAGTTTGTATGTAAGAGTTTTTCTTATAGAACAAGGTGAGGTTGGTAGTGCCTTTTAGGTATCTAAGAATTCTCTTAACGACAATTAAATGGGATTCCCTAGGGTCATACTGAAATCTAGCACATACGCATACATTAAACATGATATCAGGTCTCGAAGCAGTGAGTTAGAGTAGAGATCCTATCATTCCTCTGTAGGATTTTTGATCAACTTTTTGTCCTGAGTCATTCTTTTCAAGTGAGTAGTTAGAGTGCATTGGAGTAGCCATAGGTTTGCAGTCACTCATTTGTATATTTTGATTGATGAATGTATATACCCTTTTGACTTTGATGAATTTATATTCCTAGGAAGAACTTAAGTTCTCCCATCATGCTCATTTGAAATTCCTGCTGCATCAATTTAGAAAATTATGACCACTGGAGCCAAAGTCTCAGTGTAGTCAATATCTTCTTGCTGACTGTAGCCTTGTGCAACAAGTCGTGCCTTGTTTCTGACAACTTTTCTTTTTTCATTCACCTTGTTTCTGAAAACCACTTGGTTCCAATAATGTTCTTTTCTGATCTTGGAACTAGATCCCAAACATCATTCCTTTCAAACTTATTTAACATAATAACACAACAATTTATACTGGTTCACCATTAACTAGGCTACGTCCAGTCCCTTCCTACAGAAGGCCTTTTCACTAATTCAAATTCCTTTGAATTACAACACTACTGACCCTTGAAGCCAGTCTTCCCAAACAGCCTGACAACCCCATAGTTTTGAGGAACAACAACACCTTGACTATACCAGCAAAGTCTTCTCAAAGAGTCTGACAACCCCAGATTTTTGAGGAACAACAACACCTTGACTATACCAGCAAAGTCTTCTCAAAGAGTCTGACAACCCCAGATTTTTGAGGAACAACAACACCTTGACTATACCAGCCAAGTCTTCTCAAACAGTCTGACAATCCCAGACTTTTGAGGAACTTCACATCCTTAAACCTATAAGCTAAGTCTTTTTCTAACAACCTGACAACCCCATATTTTAGAAGAAACTTCAACACTATAGGATTTTATATAAGGGATCAAAATTAGAACTGAGTAATTACTTCTTGAAAGTTGAACTCATAATACGCTTAAAGTGAACTAGAGTGTTTGCTTCTGAAAAATTTATGATGACGACCAGCTTCACACTTTAAGAAAAGAACACTTAGAAAATATTTATGTTTTAAGCAAGTGTTTCTCTCCTTTGAACTCTTCAGATAACTTAGAATTGAAACTTGAGTTCTTCTATTTTTTGATGCTTTATTCTTCAGCACTAAGCCTCTATTTATAGTTGAAATTAGGGCTTCACTTTGATCTGATGCTTTACTTCTGGAGTGTATTTCGATTAATTCTATTTTGAGAATATTCTGGAGTATTTTGCTCAGATTCTGTTTCTCGAGTCTTTTGCTCCGATTCTGTTTTGAGTATTTTGCTCAGATTCTGTTTTGAGCATACTTTTAGCTAGATTATGTTTCTTGAGTCTTTTACTCCAATTCTGTTTTGAGCATTTTTCTCAAATACTGTTTTGGTACCCTCTGGTGACATCCTTTGGTATCCTCTGGATGTTTCCTCTGGTATCTTCTGAATGTATCCTCTGGATGCATTTTTATCTTCTAGTGATATCTTCTCCTGAGGTTATCTTCTTGTGACATCCTCTGGTGACGTCATCCTCTGATTTCTGCTTCTGATGGCGTTACCATCTGATTTCTGCTTTTGGTTACATCATCTGATTTTTCATTCTTCTTCTAATTCAAAATACGATTTTCATAAAATACATTTGTTAACATCAAAACATTAATTGAAAGAACCAACTTGGTTCCAACACACACCTCAAGTATCATACCTCCACCTTATAAACACTACTAGAATGTGTAATCCCTCATATGTGGGACTTCTATTTTTTTAATTCACATACTAGCTCTATGTTCTTCATTTCCAATCCAATGAATTTGACTAGTCTATAAGCAGAAATTAAATTAAATTGACAAATTGGCATATATAAGACATGATAGTGCCCACAAATTTAGTAACAATACAAGATCCATCGGTAGTTGAACTTTAATAGTTTTATTATGATCAACAAAATGTAGTTTTTGTTGTTGATGATGATGTTGTTGTCATTGTTATTCATGAATTCCACCATTGAAGAAATAAGGGAAAATATTCAACAAGATTAACGAATTAGATGTTGAGAAATATGATATTCTTCTAATACCATGAACAAAAGGATATATTGAATATAACATTCTCATTAATTATTAAAACGAGGAATACAAGAGTTATATATACACAAACACAACTGAAAAGTTCAGTTGTAATAGAAAAAACAAAACTAACTATAATGAAGGAAAAATAATTAAACAATGCTAAAAATACATAAGAATAAAATCTAAGACACAACTTATATCATCTAATAAAAGTTTCAAGTGAAATGAGACGATTTTCTTAAAATATTTGAAGTTTTACTTGTCCTCCCTATAGTTAAATTTTTCAAAGATGCATAGAGAATATTATCAATAATTAATACATAGAGAAAATTACCAACTAATTTTTAATTTGAGGTTCATTATTACGATATATATTGCCTAATAGATTATATCTCACCTTGAAGTAGTTCTCAAAATAGACCTCATTTAGAAAATTCACATTCAAATAAAATATTTACCTATTACATTACCACTTTTGCTACCTACATCCCTATATTGCTACCCACACCTACCAATTTTTAAAAAAAAAAATCAAAATTCTGGATATACCTTTCTGTTTTCAAACATCTTTTTCCCGTTCTTCCCCTTCTCCCTAAACCTAATTCCCAAACTCCATAATCTTCATCAAAGTCCACACGAAAATCATCAATCTTCTTCAATCATTTTTATCTTCTTCAAATATCTTCATCTTCTTCAAACACCTTCAATCATCATCATCATCATCTTCAACATCTTCATCTTTAACAACTTCTTCACTATCACATTTTCAACAAGAAAGTACAATGTGTGTTGTTGTTGTTGTTTTTTGTACACTGATGTTGGTGTTGTTGGGTTTTAAAAGTTGCAAACCCTTGACGTACGTGAACTGGTTTTCAAAAAACCCCGAAACGTACGTGAACTCACTTGACGTACGATGCTGGAATTATGGAATTGTTGTAAAATTGTGATTGTTTTGATTTTCATTATGATTTGGTTTTGCAGGAATGGTGCGCACCATGTTTATCGACAGAGAGGGTCGTGTTGTACTAGATTAGGGTACTTCTAACGAGGAGGGTCGTCGTGTTAGACCAACGACTTCCGCACGGGCTCACTGTGCTAGACAAGAGCAAAGACGATTACTGCAGGAAGAGGCACAACGGGCATAGCAGGAAGAGGCAGAACATGCCCAACAGGAAGAGGCATAACATGCCCAACCGGAAGAGGCCCAAGAAGCGAACAGGAAGAAGCACATGATGAAGAGGAAGATGCACATGATGAACCTCCACAGGATGATGGATTTCCTGGTGGTCTGGTTGACATGTCTTTCCTTAGGACATTTGGCGATCACGTGGCGACTAAACTCTAGGATGGCGTGGTAATTTTCTCAATCAAATGAAATTTTTAATATCAGTTTTGTTAATGTGTTTTAACTTATATTTTGTTTACTTAATTTATTTCAGGATCGCGGTGAATTAAGGGTGTTCAGCAACGGTAAAAAATTAAGAGAAGCCATGATTGAACACGAAGAGGTTGAGCAACTTATTAAAAGTTTCGGATTATATTCGTTGCTAACATGCATCTAGATAATGATCGACAAAGGGATCATTTCAGCCTTCGTAGAGAGGTGGCATCGTGACACCAATAGCTTCCATCTTCTAATTGAGGAGATGACAATTACTCTTGACGATGTCTCCTCTCTACTGTATATTCCTATTACCGGTGCATTCTTCACTGTGAATATATTTAACAAGGATGACAGTGCAAACATATTGATTGAGCTTCTCGGAGTCAGTTAGACTGCTGCCTATGCTGAATTTAATGTCACGCGGACAACCACTATTCGATTTAGTTGGTTATTTGAAGTATACCAACAGCGCTGTAGTGACAAACATTGGCAGATGGCTGCGAGGGCATTTCTTTTATTTTTGGTCAGTTGCACTTTTTTCAACGACAAAAGTGCCTTTGCAGTTAGTGTTGCCTATCTTGACTGCTTCCGAGACCTCAATGCATGTGGGGGATATGCATGGGGTGCTGCTGCTCTTTCTTACCTCTATGATAATCTTTGCGAAGCAAGAATGCATAAAACCAGAATAGTTTCTGGGTATCTGACACTTTTGCAGGTAATGGTTGTTTATTGTGTTAATAATTTCTATTATTAATTATAAACTAATGAAATGTTATTATATATGTGCAGGTGTGGGTCTACGAGCATTTCCCAACATTATGTGTAGATTGTCGTAGACTCTCTCCTAGTTATGTTGAGGACTACCCTAGAGCACTTAAATGGAAGCCAAAAAGGGATAAGGGTTTGGTTCTTCCATTAAGGAAAGCTCTGGACGAGATTGACGTTCATCAGGTATGATGGATGCCATATGAGTAGCATCGATTGAAGCGACCGTTTGAATAGGTTTTTTTTATTTAGAGGATGGATACGCTGGGGCCTGAAGATGTACGCTCATCTGCCAGACAGGGTACTGCGTTAGTACGATTATGTCCAAACCATTCCTGGCTCACCGTTAGATATAATTGGTCAGACGACCACATCAGATGAAATGGACATAATGTTTACGCAGTACGATGTGCATGTAGTGGATGCTGGCGCAATTGTACATGGACCCGCAGCTTGCTCAAACGATTACATGAATTGGTTTCGCAGAATTTCTCATCCGTACATAACTCGAAGAGAACCAATTCATGAAGACCCTCTGGTTGCAGAACCTGATGCTGATGCTGCTGATGCTCCTGATGAATTAGTTACGATAATGGTATATTAATTCCAATTAATTCTAATTTATTACATAACAAAATTAATTATTCATCTATTATTTTAAATAAGTTATTTAATGTATTTTTTAATGCAACATCGTGCAATAGATATTGCAGAAGAAGTTCTTGGTCGGCAACTAGTATTACCTGATGGCGTCCCACTGGTGAATGAATTAATTTTGATGCTGCGAAGACAAATGGGTGGTAGTAGAGATTGGTCTAACGTAGTACCATATCGTCGGAGAAATAGAGGAACTTAGGATTTATTTAGAGATTCAATATGTATTAATTTTCGAATATTTTTGTGATTTAGTTTTCGAATATTTTTGTTATCAATATTAATTATGATACAATATTAAATATTACATTTGTAAATATCATACAATTTTAAATATTAAATATCTATTAGGAAAATTAGATTTTAAGGTACTTGATAAAAATCAAAGTTGTATTCGACTACATCTCCTCGTAGCCGAATACAAAGGCTAAGTCAGTAGCAAAACCTTCAATTCTATATTCGAATACGACATGTCGTAGCCGAATACAGATACCAAGTCAGTAGCTAAAATTGAATATCTGTATTCGAATACGGAGAGTCGTAGCTGAATACAAATAACAAGTCAGTGGCTAAAACTGGTTTCTGCCTCTGATTTCCTCTGATTTTTTCTACGTCTGATTTCCCCTGATTTTTTCTGCCTCTGATTTCCCTTGATATTTTCTGCCTTTGATTTCCTCTGATATTTTCTGCGCATGATTTCCTTTGGTTTTTTATGCCTCTGATTTTTATGCCTCTAATTTCCTCGGATTTTTTCTGCCTCTGATTTCCTCTAATTTTTTTTGCCTCTGATTTCCTCTGATTTCCTTTATCCGATTTCTTCCTCTGATATTTTCTGCCTCTAATTTCCTCTGATATTTTCTGCCTCTGATTTCCTGCTACTGATTTCATACCTCTAATTTTCTGCCTATGATTTCTTGCTTCTGATTATCTACCTCTAATTTCTTCCTCTGATTTCCTGCTTCTAATTTCCTGCCTCTGATTTCTTCCTCTGATTTTCTGCCTCTAATTTTCTGCCTCTGATTTTCTGCCTCTGATTTCCTACCTCTGATATCTTCCTATGATTTTCTACCTCTAATTTCTTCCTCTGATGATATCATATTATTTTTGCCTCTGATTTCATCCTCTGATGGTATCCTCTGATTTCATCTTCTGATGATATCCTTTGATTTCTTCCTCTGATTTATGCCTCTGATTTCTCCCTCTGATGGTATCCTCAAATTTCATCCTCCAATTTCCGCTTCTGATGATATCCTCTGATTTCTGCTTCTGATGATATCCTCTGATGGTATTTTTGCCTCTGATGATATTTATACATTGAAAAATAGACCACCCATCTAAAAAATTGTGCGATAGAGTATCAATTAATTTTTTATTTACATGAAATTTTATAAATTTGATCTATTTACTATGTACAACCTTTTACATTCACAACTGGCTAAAGAAAATCAGCGGTCACATTCATTAATTTTTATTCCAACATTATTAAGGTAAGTATAAGCTACGATAACAGAGAACCTACAAAACAGACATGATATTGTTCATTGTGCTATCGATCCCAAGTCAAACTCACTTGCATCAATATTAAATTCTATACGTCATCAATATTAATTATTTAGTTTACAATAAAATTATTTACAGTTTCTGAAAATATCTGCAACCAATGTTGCATGCGATCATTGTAACTAAACTCCCATTGTCGTGCTGCTTGAGTGCAATACTTTTTCCACAAATTACTTGTTGGTGGCATAGGAGAATCACGCTTCAAGTAAACATGTCGAATTTAATAATTTATTAAACTATTAAAAAAAGTTGTCAATTGTTAAACTATTGAACTATTTAATAATTTATTAAACTATTAATACCTGCACGAAATGGCAATTGGTGGTGGACTTCTTAGAGGAAAAAATGTTTGCGATTGGTTAAGTGATAATGCAATGAAAATCAAGTTAAATTTCAAAGCAATCACACAACATATTTCTGGAAGTGTCATCCAATTATCCGCAGTTGCAACTTGGTCAACATATATATATATTATCTATAAGGTTTTGAACAAAATTAACTCCACCATATATTGTACCGTAATGAGACATGAACTCTTGAAGCTCTGCTATACACTGTTGATGAATGAATGCCCATGATTTCTCACCCAATCCAAGTAAAGTTGCAACTGCACGATATCCACAATTACAATCTGAACCGACGTCAATAATGTCATCTATGAATTTATGTATTTCAATCGATAACCATTCGTTGAAGAGAAGAACTCTTGGTTGTGAAACTTTAGAGAATGATGGTCGAGGTGTCAGCTTTGTGACTGATGAACGAGGTTGCTGCACTTTAATAGACAACATAGTGCTACATGCATTGGTGCCACTGCATCCAACACTTGCATCCACATACTCCAACCAAGAAGGATCACACTTGGTTGGTTTTTCTCTTTTGGATACCTTTTGCCTTTTTTTGGTGCACCCTTAGTTTTAACCTTGTTAACAGGTGGACACATCGACGTAGTGGATGGATACGCGATCTCTCACAATTTACTTTTAAGTGAAATTTTTCCAGGTACATCAAGTTCTTAAAATCTTTTCACTATCACGTCTATTTCATGTTTCACAGATAACTCTGAAGTTTTATTCGATCCATTATCATGAAAACTTAATTTACTCCACCAAACATGAATAGCTTCTATTGGAATGGAACGTGGGACCATACTATACCTTGCTATTTCACATGCACAAGGTAGACCATGTGTCGTCCTTATCGTGCAACCACATTCAGACTTATCAATACCCACATATTTCACTCGATCATACCCTTCGACAATGTGATCAATTGAATTTTTGGACACAATACCACGCAAATATGCGTACAATCTCTTAGTATGTCGGTGCACCTTTTGAATGATGCTCCTTTCAAAGGATGCTATTATCTCGCTGTGCTGTAATATAATCATGCTATTGATGTTTTCCCAAACACTGCATATATCACCAACACTATTTTGTAATATCCGTTTAAAACTCCAGTGCGTTGATTCAACCCTTTGTGTTGTGGTATTCCCAAAATGCATAACTCTATTTGTCAACACCGCAACAAATCTTTCCTTGTGGGTTTTGGAACCAAGTTGGTTCTATACTTAGAATTTTGATGTTTACAAAAGTACTTTTATGTAATCTTATTTTTGACTTAGAATAATAATGAAAAACGTCACTAGAGGCAGAAGATGAAGTCACCAGAAGATAAAATTAGAAGCAGAAGATGAGGACACCAGAGGATAAAATAATATCATCAGAGGATATCTTTCTTGGTCCAGATCAGAAGGAAGCAGAGTCCAGAAGAAGACCTGGTCCAGATCAGATGGAAGCTTGTCAGAGGGATACTTAGTCCAGACCAGAAGGAAACATAAGTCAAACTTGGTCCAGACTTAATCCTGACCAGAAGATAGCTTGGTCGTGAATATAAGATTCAATCCAGACTAAGTCCAGACTTGATCCAGATCAGAGGGTAAATGTTCAGATTAAAAGATCAATGGTCCAGATTAAAGTATCATGATCCAGTGTTGGCCGAGATCAGAGGATCACAGTATTGGCGCAGATCAGATTACATAGTCTAGAGTTTGTCGAGATCAGTGGATCATACGGTCCAAATTTTAATCATGATGAAAATCATTGAAGACTTGATTAAAATTCGAAAAAGACTTGATTAAATTTTGATAGAAATTTGATCAAAGTATTAAAGGGATTTGATACAAAAATAAATTGAAGTCTTGGAGGGAATTTAAAAGCAATTGGAGGGAAGAAAGATACGGTCCAGAATTAACAAGAACAGGATTGGCCAAAGTTATTTTTAGAACAAATCTGAAGCGAAAAGGTTCGGATCAAGCATAAAACTCAAACCCGATTGGCCAAGTTATTTTTGCAAGAGAATTTGGACAGATACAACTCAAATTTGATCATGGAAGAAACCCTAGTTTTCATCTATAAAAAGAGGCTCAAGGCAGAAGACATTGTTATCGACAATCAGTAAAAGAGTCATAAACTTCCAGAGGCAAACACTCGAGTTTTCAGTGAGGTTAATTGTGAGTATCAACTTTCCAGAAGCAAGTACTCTTGTTTTTCGTTCCCTTGTGTCAGATCTATATTGTTGAAGTAGAGTCTACAATCTGAAGAGTCAGAAGAAGTAGTAGGTTACTTAGCAATTAGATTCAAGGTGTTGAAATCCCTTCTGCAATCTGGGGTTGTCAAATTGGTAGGAGAAGACTTGACTTGTGAAGTCAAGGTGCTGTGTTCCTCAAAAGTCTAGGATTTTTAGACTGTTTGGGAAGACTGATTTGGAGGGTCAGTAGTGCTGTTGTAATTAAGAGGTTTTGAATTAGTGGAAAAATCCTTCAAGGTGAAAGGACTGGATGTAGCCTAGTTAAAGGTGAACCAGGGTAAATCTTTGTGTTGATTATTTTACTTTATCCGCTGCTAATTCTGCTATCTTATGATTTTAAATAATCATCAAAAACAGAAAAAGAATTCAAGTATTACAAACACAATTCAACCCCTCTTCTCGTGTTTGCACCTTCAATTGGCATCAGAGCTTGGTCTCAAGGCTGAGCACTTAACAGTTTTTGAGGAAAGGTCCAAGGGGGTTCAACATGTCAGAATCCAAAGAAGAATTGGGAGGCAACATCAATAGGCCACCACTTTTGATGGAGATCACTTTGAACACTGGAAGGACAGAATGAGAAGCTTTTTCATCTCCCAAGATCCTGATCTCTTGACCTTGGTAGTCAAAGGATACACTGCACCCACTATACCAGGAGATGAAACTGGTCAAGAACTGGATGTAGCAGATATGAATCCCAACCAGAGGATGTTATACAAGCTACATCACAAGTCCAGAA
The DNA here is from genome assembly GCA_037974295.1 of Cicer cuneatum. NCBI lineage: Eukaryota > Viridiplantae > Streptophyta > Magnoliopsida > Fabales > Fabaceae > Cicer > Cicer cuneatum. The sequence goes on along the minus strand of JBBPBO010001986.1, from coordinate 21,703,960 downwards.
CCATCATAATCAATGCTATCACATTTAAAGAATTTGACAGATGCATCAACAAGGAAACAACAAAAAGCATCTATGACAGTCTGGTTCTGACCTATGGAGGAAGTCAACAGGTTCAAGAGGCAAAGGAAAACATACTGGTCAAACAGTATGAGCTGTTCAAGATGGAAGAGGATGAAGACATTGAAGCAATGTTCTGTTTCAGATTCTAGTATCAGGTTTAAAAGTTTTAAAGAAAAGCTACACCACTGCAAATCATGTAAAAAAGATCCTCAGAAGCTTACCAGCCAAATGGAGACCAAAGGTTACTGCAGTACAGGAAGCCAGAGATATGAATACCTTGAGGCTTGAAGATCTGATCAGCTCCCTCAGGTCTCATGAAATAGAGCTGGAAGCAGATGAACCAAAGAAGAAGAAGACTTTAGCCCTTAAGTCAAAACAGAAGAAAGCTGCAAAGGTTGTATCAGAATCAGAGGATAGTGATTGTGAAGATGATGATCTTGCTTACATAACCAAGCAGATTGCAAAGATGTAGCAAAACAGAAAGAAGAAAGCTCTCAGGAAAAATAGCAAATACTCCAACAGAGGAAAAGAAGAAGCTGACAAGAAAAGCATCATCTGCTATGTATTCAATGAACCTGGACATATCAAATCAGAATGTGCAAACATGGAGAAAGGAAAGCATCACAAGAAAGGGTCCAGATTCAAGAAGAAGGGTTTGATGGCAGCATGGGATGCATCTGACTCAGAAGAGGAATCATCTGATGATGAAGAGGCAGAAACAACTATGATGGCTCACATCAAGTTTTCCTCTGGACTCCATAAAGGTACTAGCTCTGGAAGAAAAGCAGAAGGTAAGAAGAATGGACAAATCATTCATTCCGGCAAGTCTGCAAGCACATTAGAGGAAGCTATATTGGCTCTGATGGCACATACCAACTCAAGTTCTGGATCCAACACAGACTCTGAAACTGATTCAGAAGATGAAAATAAAGAGGTATTCTCTGATCTTACTAAATCTGAATTAATTACTGCTCTTAAAGACTTTCTAAATGTCAACAACAAGATGTCTTTAAAACTGAAAACTCTTAGGGAAGAAAAGAAAATTCTAACCAAAGAAGTACAGATTTTAAAGAATCAGAATGCTGAGTTTGCAACTGAAAACACTAATTTTAAAACTGAAGTTGCCAGACTCAATTTTGAAAATCTAACTCTCAAAAGTAATATTTGCCCTACTTCCAATACTGTTTTTGAATCTGATATGTATGAATAAGCTTTTCAAAACTTTATTGCAAATGGTATGGAAAGAAGTAAGTATGCTTCCATGATTTATGGAATCAGTAACAATGGTAAGAGAGGAATAGGTTTTACTAAATCTGTTACTGAAATTAAATCTGCTCGTTCTAATGTTCTTTGTATTATTTGTGCTAAAAAGGGTCATTCTAAATTGTCTTGTCCTATGATAAAATCTGGGAAAGACAAGAGACCTGTTAAGTCTAATAAACCTGGACCCAACCAGTTTTTGGTACCAAAGAACAAAATTGTTTATGTTGCAGATATTCTGAGCAACCAGAAGGAAACACCAATCATGGTGCCTGGTCAATGGATGCTGGCAATGCACAAACAGAAAAAGGTGTATGTTCCAGTTTCCACCAGACAGAAGCAAAATGAGGCTGATGAAAGAAGGTCTGGTCAGTACAATTCACACCAGAATCAGAACTAGAACCAGAACCAGTATTAGTATCAGAATCAGAGGTTCAACCACAAACAGTAGAATCACACACATCAGCTTCGATATTACCAGAAGAAGCAGAATTACCAGAATCACCATAAGTTCCAGAATCACCAGAGGAACATGGTGTATCAGCCAAAGCAGAATCAAATGAACAGTTCAATCAGTCTGAACAAGCCAGAAACAAAACTAGCTCTGAAGGCTCGTACAGAATCTGATTACAACACTGAGTCTGACTTTGACTCTGACGGTGAAGTCTTAGAAGAAGAAAGGTATGATCTGCAAAACAAAGCATGGTATCTGGACAGTGGATGCTGCAAGCATATGACTTGAGAGAGATCAATGTTCCAGAAGTTGACTCTGAAGAAATTAGGCAAAATTTCCTTTGGAGGAAACCAGAAAGGTCAGATAATTGGTACAGGCACAATTGGTAACAGTTCTTCTTCCTAATCTATTAAAAATGTTTTATTAATTAAAGGTCTGAATCACAATCTGTTAAGCATTAGTCAGCTAAGTGACTGCAAGTATGATGTTATGTTTAATCAGAAAACCTGCAAGGCTGTTAGTAAAAAAAATGGATTTGTTTTGTTCACTGGTGTTAGGCAGAATAATGTCTATAAGATAGATCAATTTGGTCGAGTTAAGCAGAAAGTTAAGTGTCTTTTATCTTTTAGGGGGGAAAATCTTATTTGGCACAAAAGGTTAGGCCATGCAAACCCTAGGCTAGTTTCTGAGTTAAGTAAACTTCAGCTAGTGAGAGGTCTCCCCAAACTAAGTACCAAATCTGAGATTCTGTGTAAAGCATGGCAAAAAGGTAAACAGACCAAAAGCTCTTTTAAACCTAAAAACTGTATTTCTACTTCACAACCTCTTGAACATCTTCATTTAGATCTGTTTGGTCCTGTTCAAACTGCATCCCTTAGTGGTAAGAAGTATGGGTTTGTCATAGTTGATGATTACTCAAGGTGGACTTGGGTAAAGTGTATGAGAAACAAAGATGAATCCCATAAGGTATTTATTTCTTTCTGCAAGCAAGTTATGAATTAAAAAGGTTTTAAAATCATAACTATTAGAAGTGATTATGGAGGTGAGTTTTAGAACAGGTACTTTAAAGAATTTTGTGATGTGAATGGTATCTCTCACAACTTCTCATTCCCTAGAACACCTCAACATAATGGAGTTGTTGAAAGGAAGAACATGTCACTGCAAGAGATGTCCAGAAACACTGATTATTGGAAGCGCAGCTGAACCATTGAAAACCAGATCATCACTTAAAGAAACAAGTCTGTTTGGTTTACTTTCTACCATTGAACCAACTAGTGTTGATGAAGCATTGGCAGAAGAAGGATGGATTCTTGCAATGCAAGAAGAGCTGAATGAGTTTGAAAGGAATGATGTTTGGGATCTGGTGTCCAGACCACACAAAAATATCATTGGAATCAAGTGGGTGTTCAGGAACAAACTCAATGAAAAAGATGAAGTAGTCAAGAATAAAGCTAGGCTCGTGGCACAAGGATACAGTCAGCAAGAAGGCATTGATTACATTGAGACTTTTGCTCCAGTGTCCAGGTTAGAAGCAATTCGTATCCTTATCTCTTTTGCTGCAAATCATGATATTACTTTGTATCAAATGGATGTCAAAAGTACTTTCTTAAATTGTTATATAAGTGAGGAAGTCTATGTCAAACAGCCCCCAGGTTTTGAAAGTTCTGATTTTCCAAACCATATTTTTAAACTTAAAAAATCTTTATATGGTTTAAAACAAGCACCTAGGGCATGGTATGATAGACTTAGCAATTTCTTACTTAAAAATCAGTTTGATAGAGGCCAAATAGATAACACTTTGTTTAGAAAATCCATTAAAGATGATATTTTGATCATTCAAGTTTATGTTGATGATATTATCTTTGGATCCACTAATGGCACTCTCTGCCAAGAGTTTTCTGATTTGATGCAGCAAGAGTTTCAGATGAGCATGATGGGAGAACTTAAGTTCTTCATAGGAATTCACATTCAGCAAGGCAAAACAGGTACACTCATTCACCAATCTAAGTACACTAAAGAACTTCTCAAAAAGTTCAAGATAAGTGATTGTAAGCCTATGGCCACCCTCATGCACCCCACCTGCTCACTTGAAAAACATGAATCTAGCCAAAAGGTAGACCAGAAAACATACACAGGTATGATTGGATCCCTTCTTTACCTAACTGCTTCTAGACTTGACATTTTGTTTACTGTTTGTGTATGTGCTCATTTTCAAGCTAACCCTAGGGAATCCCACTTAACTGCTGTCAAAAGAATCCTTAGATACCTTAAAGGAACCACACATCTTACCTTGCTCTACAAGAAAACCCCATCTTACAAACTAAGTGGTTTTTGTGATTCTGATTATGTTGGAGACAAATTAGAGAGAAAAAGCACAAGTGGCAACTGCACGTTTCTAGGTGATAATCTGATTTCTTGGTCTAGCAAAAGACAAAGCACCATTGCCATGTCAACAACAGAAGCTGAATACATATCAGCAGCAGGATGCAGTTCACAGTTAATCTTGATGAAACATCAGTTGGAAGACTACAACATCTTTGAAACCAACATCCCTTTGTTATGTGGCAATACTTCAACCATAAACCTAACCAAGAATTCGATCCTACACTCTAGAGCCAAGCACATAGAAATCAAGCATCACTTTATTAGAGACCATGTTCAAAAGGGAACAAAAAGCATCCAATTTGTAGACACAGATCATCAATGGGATGATATCTTCACGAAACCATTGCCTGAAGATCGATTTGAGTTCATCAAGAAGCATCTCAATATAATCTCCATATCTGACTAGATCAAGTAGTCTTTTTAGAGGAGTATTTTTAAAATTTTTATTTTTTTGTCTTTTATTTTCTGTTATGTAATTTTTTGTACTCCAAAAAAAAAATCTCTTTTTGGCTAATCACAAAAATGGGGAGCGAAAGTAAGAGAGAAAAGGAGAAAAAGTTGAAAAGGAGAGGTAACAAGGAGAGTGAAAAAGAAAGAGTGAAATAAAGAAGGTGTTGAAAACGAGAAGTGATAGGAAGAAAAGAAAGAGTGACAAAAGAAGGAGTTGAAAAGGAGAGGAAAAATATGGGGCATTAGACTTAGGGGAAGAAGCTTGATCTGAGGGGGAGCCTAATAAAATAAGTTATAAAAAATACAAGGTTTTGTCATCATAAAAAAGGGGGAGATTGTTGGAACCATGTTGGTTCTATACTTAGAATTTTGATGTTTACAAAAGTACTTTTATGCTATCTTATTTTTGACTTAGAATAATAATGAAAAACGTCATAAGAGGCAGAAGATGGCGTCGCCAGAAGATAAAATTAGAAGCAGAAGATGAGGACACCAGAGGATACACCTCCAGAAGATATCAGAGGATGTCATCAAAGGCAAAACATTAAAGGACAAATAACATCATCAGATGATATCTTTCGTGGTCAAGATAAGAAGGAAGCAGAGTCCAGAAGGAGACCTGGTCCAGACCAGATGGAAGCTTGTCAGAGGGAGACTTGGTCCAGACCAGAAGGAAACATAAGTCAAACTTGGTCCAGACTTAATCCTGACCAGAAGATAGCTTGGTCGTGAATATAAGATTCAATCTAGACTCAGTCAAGACTTGATCCAGATCAGAGGGTAAATGTTCAGAATAAAAGATCAATGGTCCAGATTAAAGTATCATGATCCAGTGTTGCCCGAGATCAGAGGATCACAGAATTGGCGCAAATCAGATTACATAGTCCAGAGTTGGTCGAGATCAGAGGATCATACGGTCCAAATTTTAATCATGATGAAAATCATTGAAGACTTGATTAAAATTCAAAAAAGACTTGATTAAATTTTGATAGAAATTTGATTAAAGTATTAAGGGGATTTGATACAAAAATAAATTGAAGTCTTGGAGGGAATTTAAAAGCAATTGGAGGGAAGAAAGATACAGTCCATAATTAAACAAGAACAGGATTGGCCAGAGTTATTTTCAACACAAATCTGAAGCAAAAAGGTTCAGTTCAAGCATAAAGCTCAAACTCGATTGTCCAAGTTATTTTTACAAGAGAATCTGGACAGATACAGCTCGAATTTGATCATGGAAGAAACCCTAATTTTCATCTATAAAAGGAGGCTCAAGGCAGAAGACTTTGTTATCGAAAATCAGTAAAAGAGTCATAAACTTCCAGAGGCAAACACGCGAATTTTCAGTGAGGTTAGTTGTGAGTATCAGCTTTCCAGAAGCAAGTACTCTTGTTTTTCGTTCCCTTGTGTCAGATCTATTTTGTTGAAGTAGAGTCTGCAATCTAAAGAGTCAGAAGAAGTAGCAGGTGACTTAGCAATTAGATTCAAGGTGTTGAAATCCCTTATGCAATCTGGGGTTGTCAGATTGGTAGGAGAAGACTTGACTTGTGAAGTCAAGGTGTTGTGTTCCTCAAAAGTCTAGGATTGTTAGACTGTTTGGGAAGTCTGACCTGGAGGGTCAGTAGTGCTGTTGTAATTCAGAGGTTTTGAATTAGTGGAAAAATCCTTCAAGGTGAAGGGACTAGATGTAGCCTAGTTAAAGGTGAACCAGGATAAATCTTTGTGTTGATTATTTTACTTTATCCGCTACTAATTCAGCTTGCTTATATATCATATTTAAAATAATCATCAAAAGCAGAAAAAGAATTCAAGTATTACAAACACAATTTAACCCCCTTCTCGTGTTTGCACCTTTAGTAGGGATTTAACCATTGTTCATGTACATAATCAGAAAAAGTAGAACAGCTACTACAAATTCCTTCAAACATAGCCAACTTCGTGTAGTATTGAGACTCATCATTACTGTATACAAGACCTTCCCATGCCTCCATCACTTGCACCTGCTTCTCTTTTGGAAAGACGGTCATCTTACATTTCGCATTGACATTTTTGCATACATGAAACAAGCATAATAAATTGACCGCCTTTGGAAAAACATATTCAACTGCGTTCATCAAAGCAAGGTCTCTATCAGTTACGATGACTTCAACTTCTCCACTTGTAATATGTTCTTTCACCATTTGTAGTGCCCACGCAAAATTATCACCACGCTCAAACTGTTGGTATGCAAATTCCACGCAAATTTCATTTCAGTAGATTTAACACCAATAATCTCAAGTAATCGCATTCGATACCTACATGTCTTATATGTGCTATCAATAACCAATACTATGTGAAAATTATTCATAAGAGTGATAGCGTCTAGATGGGCCTAAAAAATGTCCCTTAACTCATCTGAACCATCTACCTTCCTATATCGATAGATGTATTTGTTGCGTTCCATCAATGTCAAAAGATGTTACATTTCTACTCTATTACCTCTAAGTGATGATTGATATGCTTGACGTGCATTGTAAACTTGTTTTATTGTCGTCAAACTTTCAACATTATGATCCTTTAGCATCATCAATATGTTTCTTGGTTTTATCATGTTCTTCGTCATATCACCAAGTAAATTTTTCTCTTCACTAGACAATCGGCCTAAGAAAGAATGACCAGTCAGTTTTTTGGCCAATTCGTGGTTATGGATACCACATATTACATGCAAATACCATCCCTCACCAACACTTGATGGTGTTCATATGAATCTAAATGGGCATTCACTTTTTCTAGTCCAAGTACTCCTCATCGGTTTAGGATTTTTCCAAGCTCTATATTTACCGCTTCTTTCACAACCAAGAATTAATTTTGTCTATGTTCTTGGTCTTGCTGTCGCAGTTTCAGATCTAAAAATGACAACGACAACTCCATTTTCCCTTCCAACATTTCTAGCCCATTTTAATAAATTATCCTCATGTCGAACATCATGTCGGTGGTAAACACATCAGTTGAATCAATCATAACCGGTTCATCTCCTTCGTTCATGGCATCTTCAATTACGGGTTCCACACCATCATTCATTGCATCAAAATCATCATACATTTCATCAAAATCACGTTCCAAACCATCTTGAATTTCCTCTAAATGTTCCAAACCCTCATACATTTCGTCACTATGGTATCCCCCTTGATTCATTTACCTGTATCCAAAAAATAACATATAAAAATTTCAGTAAAATGCAGTAATTCTACTTGATTTGTGTTCAAGTAAACCTCCGTGAACTCAGTTCACGTATTTACGTGAACTCAGTTCACGTACTGACAAAATTGTCAAAAAACTGTATTTCAGGTGAACCCAGTTCACGTAAGTTGACGTGAACTCACTTCACGTATGTTCACGTGAACTCAGTTCACGTATGTGTTAAAATTGTAACTTACATGTATTGTACATGAACTCCGTTCACGCATGTTCACGTGAACTCGGTTCACGTACTCGTGAAAATTGTAACTTAAATGTATTGTACGTGAACGCATTTCATGTATGTACACGTGAATTGAGTTCACTACCTTGGCTTCAGATGAGTTCACGTAAACATAATTTGAAGTCGTAAACTCCATTTTTTATGCAAACTCAATTAACGTATGTTTGTGTGAACTGAGTTTACGTACTTTCTTCAATTTCTAAAGATTTGATACGTACGTAAACTTAGTTCACGTATGATCACAACGTACGTGAACGGTGTTCACGTAACATTTCTAGATTTCAGAAAAATTTAATGCAAATACAGAACAACAACATTAACTTCCTTGGACACTTTCACCACAATGAGAATATCAGATTAATAGATTGTAAGCTATGAGTGAATGTTGTGACTTTTGAATGATAATGAGTTATGGTGGGTGAGTTATGGATGATTTTTAGGTTGTGAGTTTTGAGTTTACACTTTTGCTGAAGAAGGGGAAGAAGATATTTAAAAACAGAAGGGTATATTCAGAATTTTGATTTTTTTAAAAAATTGGTGGGTGTGGGTAGCAATATAGGGGGTATAAGTAGCAAAAGTGTTACATTATATATACAATACATAAAAATATAATATAAAGATAATAATGATATTAATAGTTTTAACATAGCAAATAGGGGTGGGAATAGGCCAGGTCAGGCCAGGCCAGGCTTTGAAAGGCCTGAGCCTGGCCTACGGCCTATCATAGGCTTTTTTTTCAGCCTGGCCTGACCTTTTTAAAAATCTGGCCTGACCTGAAAGCCTATTTAAAAGTCCTATTCACATTAAAATATTTAAAAATCTATAATTTACATTTTTTTAAATAGGCTAAATTAGAAAGTTTTATATAATATAATAAAATAGCCTAATTAGAAAGTTTTATATAATTATAATCAAATCTAATATAATAAAATAATATTAAAATAGCCTAATTGATAGGTTTAAAATAGGAAACAATAATATTAATAAATAATATTAATAAATAATAAAATATATATATACATATACTTTAAAATAGGAATCTATAATATTAATAAATAATAATAAAAAATAACATTAATAAATAATATATATATATATAGACCGGCCTGTCAGGCCTAATAGGCTTTTATATAAGCATGAACCTGACCTATTTAAAAAAATAGGCTTTAAAAATAGCTTGAACCTAACCTTCTTATTTCACAACACATCAAAATAACATGCAAGCATTTCAGCTTTCACAACACATCAAAATAACATGCAAGCATTTCAGCTTTCACAACACACCAGAATAATATGCAAACATTTCAGCTTTCACAACATATCAAAATAACATGCAAGCATTTCAGCTTTTACAATTCACCAGAATAATATACAAGCATTTCAGCTTTCACAACACATCAGAATAACATGCAGCATCACAGAGTAGCAAAACACAAACAGAATGGATTTTTGCATTTCAAAACCTTTTTCAAAACAGTTTTATGAACATGCATTTTTAAATCATGTTTGAAATAACATTCAAGACATTTTCCACTTTCCCAGATAAACAACACAACTTTAGTGCATTCAGCCCAAACAGCAATCATCACAGAGCTTTTAAAACATCAAAAAAATGCATTTTTCATTTCTTTCAAGCATCAGGCAAACCAGTTTCAAAACAGTAATGAAAACACTAGTGATGCCATGAAAGTTATGCACTTACAGCCCTAATGCAACTAGAAAGTGGAAGGTGCCCTTACCCTTGTTGCGTGTTCTGCTTATGCTAAAGTGTATGTGTCAAAAACGGCGAAACTCCCGCCTGCGTTTGCTGCTACAAAACTGAGTTCTCTAGCTCCGTAATGATGTGGGGATTAACTTTACTACTGGGGGTTTTCTGGTTTAATGCTTGGATTTTCAAGTATTGGTGTTTTTGAGGAACTCCCTCTTTTTCACTTTGAAATCGTGAGCTGGGACAGAAAACAGAGACAGAATGGGAGGGAAAAATGGGGTACTGTTACATGCAGTATGGGCAGTGAGGAAGGAGGGATGGTGTTCTGATTTCACCATCCTTCTCACTCCTATTTATAGGCTTTTGTGGTGCCACCTCACCCAAAAATAATGTTAAAATAATGCTGGCTCGTTCAGCACTTAATTGTCTTGCAATTAGCCACTAATCCTCAATTAACTGTCTAATTAATTTAATTACCCGTAATTAAATTAATTTAATCTTCATCCAATAATTTTTATTCATTCTCCAAATTAAAAATTTATATATATATATTCACTCAAACATACATATATTAAATATTGTACAAATATCCCCAAAAATACAATTAAAATTAATTCCATAATTTTAATTAAAAATTAAGGGTCTTACAGAATACAAGGAAGCTGTATTCGAATACAGAGTGTTAATTCTGCACTATTTTTGGCTTCTGTATTCGAATACAGAGAAGCTGTATTAGAATACAGATTCGTATTTTCTAGAAATCTCAGTTTTAAACACTGTTGTATGAATTTTAAGAGTTGGGGGAAAGACTTATGATAATTAAGAATGGAATTGTGAGATAATGTAAAGTGTTAATGATTGCTTGACTGTTTAATCATGGTTGTGATGAAGATGATATTGACTGTGTTGAGATGTTTTGAAAAATGACGGAAAGGTTGAAATTTCTTGATAATGCATACTGTTTCAGTGAAGAGAAAACACTGCATATTCATGCATTGCATAGTCAAGTGGTACCCGCGATGGGCCACAGAGTAATGCGTAAACGTGCTGATCTGTTGAGCGATTGCACGAGTGCTGGTCTATTGAGCGACTGCACTGGTACTGATATGTTGAGCGATTGTACCCTGAAATGCGCAAAAACGTGCTGATCTGTTGAGCGATTGCACGAGTGCTGGTCTGTTGAGTGACTGCACGAGTGCTGGTTTGTTGAGCGACTGCACTGGTGCTGATCTGTTGAGCGATTGCACCCTGTTCTTGAGGGCCGTTAAAGTCAAACATATTTAAACTGTGCTGGTCTGTTGAGCGACTGCACCTCGGTAATTCCAAGAAATTGTATACATGAGCATATACATATTGCATCGGGGGATTGACTGGTGGGTCACGTTTTGGTTATATGATGATGATTGGAAAGTGATGTTTGTAAGTACGTTGTAAAATCTGAATTTTCTGATGAATGTTTGTGATTGCTGAGATGGTAGTTGTACTTACAATATGTTTTCCATATTAATTGGTTGTTGTTTGAAAAAGCTTATATGTCATGAAATTTCAAATGAGCATCCTTAATTTTCATCATTGTCATATGTTATACCATAGGTGTATTTGTCCTGTGATATAAATGCTATGTGCTTATTTGTTAATTTCGGTCGGTGACCCTTTACTATTATATGTGGAATTTGGGTTTTTCCCTCATATGCCCCCCAAACCCATGACACCCGTGGGTCCCGAGACGACGGAAACGTCGCTCGACTTCATTGATCGTTCCGTGCCTACTGCTTGGGTATACGACCCCATCTCAAGTAGGGCTACGTACACGAGGAGATTGAAGAGGACCTGTAGGACCGATGGAGTAGTGCACTACGTGGAGCACAGCTATGCGAGGATTGACTTTCCTGTGCCTTCCCGTTTGGTATTGGAGGCGCACAGGATTTTTGATGACGCGGAGGAGCCAGCTAGAGGGGTTGAGACGGAGGCCACCGTAGGAGTGGTGACTCCTAACCCGGTGATTGGAGGAAATGTACGTGATTCTGAGGTGGAAGAGAAGAACGAAGAGCCGAAGCTAGTAGCAGCTGATATTCTGGGTCCATCTAGGATATCCGATGATTGTTATGAGATTCCAACACCGCCGAAGCGACCTAGATTGTGCATTGATCTGACTTCGGAGGAGATTGATCCCTCTCTGTATGATGAGGAAGAGGAGGTTACATCGAGGCTAGCGACGGAGTCGGATGAGACTTGTTTGGGATGCGGAGGAAATCCGTGCTACTGTAGGTTTAGTGCATGATCGGTTAGATTTGATGTATAGGATTTTGAGCTGAAAAATGTAATTTGTTTTATTTTGGAAATTATTGTACTACTTTTCCACTAACTTATTCCGCACTCTGATATTTTCTTTTGGAATGATACGACATTGTTATCTTTTGAAAATGTCTTAATGTTTATTATTAAATTTCCAGAACTATGTACTTAGTGATATTACGATGAAGTTATTTAATTACGTTCCTCGATAAAATTACGACGTACCGTTTTTATGAGATGAATCAAAGGGAATTTTATTTCAATTCTTTTGAAGTAATAAATTGGAAAATCATTTTAATTATTTATTTAAAAAAAAATACACTCGCGCTGTGTTTTAAACTCGGGGTGTTACATTGTGACTTTTGAATGATAATGAGTTATGGTGGGTGAGCTATGGATGATTTTTAGGTTATGTGAGTTTTGAGTTTACACTTTTGCTGAAGAAGGGGAAGAAGATATTTAAAAACAGAAGGGTATATTCGGAATTTTGATTTTTTTAAAAAATTGGTGGGTGTTGGTAGCAATATGGGGGTATAGGTAGCAAAAGTGTTACATTATATATACAATACATAAAAATATAATATAAAGATAATAATTATATTAATAGTTTTAACATAGCGAATAGGGGTGGAAATAGGCCAGGCCAAGCCAGGCCAGGCTTTGAAAGGCATGAGCCTGGCCTACGGCTTATCATAGGCTTTTTTTTCAGCCTGGCCTGGCCATTTTAAAAATCTGGCCTAGCCTGAAAGCCTATTTAAAAGCCTTATTCACATTAAAATATTTAAATGTTATATTTTACATTTTTTTAAATAGGCTAAATTAGAAAGTTTTATATAAGAAAAACTAATAAAATTATAATCAAATCTAATATAATAAAATAATATTAAAATAGCCTAATTGATAGGTTTAAAATAGGAAACAATAATATTAATAAATAACATTAATAAATAATAAAATATATATATACATATACTTTAAAATAGGAAACTATAATATTAATAAATAATAATAAAAAATAACATTAATAAAAAAAAAATATATAGGTCGACCTGTCAGGCCTAATAGGCTTTTATATAAGCCTGAACCTGACCTATTTAAAAAAATAGGCTTTAAAAATAGCCTGAACCTAGCTGTAACACCCCGAGTTTAAAACACAGCGCGAGTGTATTTTTTTTTTTTAAATAAAATAAATAAATAAAAGAATTTTCAGAATTAATTCACGAGGATTAAAATAAAATTTTCATCACTTCATTTCAAAAGAGAACACCCAGCCTGTGGCCACAAAACAGTTTCAGAGTGCGGATTAATACAGCGGAAAAGACATACATTAATTCCCAAAATAAATTACATTTCCCGAACTCAAGACCCTATACAAAAGTCTAGTCTGATCATGCACTAAAGCTACAGTAGCACGGTTCCACCGTATCCTCTACCAGTCTCTTCTTCACCCAGCTTTCCGTCCCTCTGCGTTGTCCACAGCTACGCCGTACGTAAAGATCAAGGGAAACTAACGACGTCTCCGTCGTTAGTGTAACCGTCGGTGGGACGGGTTTGGGTATCATATGAGGGCAAAGCCCAATTTCCACAATAATAGTAAAGGGTCCCCGACCGAAATTAACAAATAATCACATAACATATATCTCATAGCAACAATTACATCCATGGCATATCGTATAACAATGATGAAAAATAAAGATGCTCATTTTGAAATTTCATGACATGTATGCCTTTTCAAAACAACAATCAATTAATATGGAAAATATGTGGTAAGTACAACCAACACTTCAGCAATCACAATCATTTATCAGAAAATCAGATTTCATAAAGTACTCACACACATCAATTTCCAACCATCCTCATATAACCAAATCGTGACCCACCGGTCAATCCCCCAATGCAATATGTATATGCTCATGTATACCATTTCTTGGAATTACCAAGGTGTAGTTGCTCAATAGACCAGCACATTTTAAATATGTATGACTTTAACTGCCCTCAAGACCAGAGTGCAATCGTTCAACAGATTAGCACCAGTGCAGTCGCTCAACAGACCAGCACTCATGCAGTCGCTCAACAGACCAGCACGTTTTACGTATTTGAATAGACCACCACAAACACGCAGCCACTCTACAACCCATCACAGTTACTACTTTCACGTGTATTAGCCTCTCATAGGCCAAATACACAGAAATTAAATCATCGCACGGATAGAATGGACCACCACGAACACGCGGCCATTCCGTAGCCCACTACTGTGGTTACTACTTAACTTCGCGGACCATCACGGTTACCGCATTACTCTGTGGCCCATCGCGGTCACCACTTGACTATGAAATGCATGGACATGCAATGTTTTCTCTTCACTGAAAACAGTATGCAATATCAGAAAAACTCAGTCTTTCCAGCATTCCCCAAAGCAACTCAACGCAAATAATTTCATAATCAACACATCAATGATTAAACATTCATATAATCATTAACACTTCACATTATCTCACAATTTCCATACTTAATTATCTTAAGTCTTTCCAATGTTTCCCAAGCTCTTAAAAATTCATAAAACAGTGTTCAAAACTGAGTTTTCGGAAAAATACGGATCTGTATTCGAATACAGCCTCTCTGTATTTGAATACAGAAGCCAAAAACAGTGCAGAATTACACTCTGTATTCGAATACATCCTTCTTGTATTCGAATACAAAGGCTGTCACAGTGTAAAAATCAATATCTTTCACTATATCAGTAGAGTCTCAAAAACTTCATCACCCTCACTTCAAACTGTTACAAAAATGATCCCCAACACTTAAGGTTTATAAAACAATGTTTAAAACTCTGGATTTTTGAAAAACACGAATCTGTATTCGAATACGACCCTCTTGTATTCGAATACAGAAGCTGAAACTGTAATTTCAACATTCTGTATTCGAATACAGCATGCCTGTAGTTGAATACAGAAGTTAAAAACAGTGTATAATCAGCATTTTCCCACCATCATTGAAGTTTTTATTAAACTCATCATCTCTTCTTCAAAACTATTCAAAAACTTGATTTTAAAGTGTTTCAAACCTTCCCCAACACTTTAAAGTTCACTTGGCAGTGCTTAAAACTTGATTTTCTGGAAAACACGAATTCATATTCGAATACAGCTTCCTTGTATTCGAATACAGACGCTAAAAACTGAGTTTCTGGAAAAACTCGAATCTGTATTCGAATACAGCTCCCTTGTATTCGAATACAGAAGCAAAAATTGTGAAAAACCAGCATTCTGTATTCGAATACGAGACTGTCGTACTCGAATACAGATGCGAATACAGGGTTAAAATTTCACTTCTGTATTCGAATACGACATGGTCGTAGTCGAATACAGATGCTAAGTCAGAAGCAAAAATCCTTCCTCTGTATTCGAATACAAGTTTGAAACTTTAGTAAAATAGAAGCTTGACAGGTTGTGTTCGAATACAACATGTTGTATTCTAATACACCTTCGAAAACCAATTTAAATTTTTCCTGAGACTTTAACACATTTCAAACTGTTCTTTAAAAAAACCAAACATCAAAACAGATTCAGCACTTTTCCAGAAAACACTTTCATCATTTAAAATCCCTTTTCTTTTGAAACCATCAACAAAACCAGATTTTCATCAATAGAACAGAAACATAATCATCAGAAATAGAAACAGAATGATCAACATCAGAATGATCAGAAACAGAAACAGAATGATCAACATCAGAATAATCAGAAACAGAAACAGAATGATCAACATCAGAATCATCAGAAACAGAAACAGAATGATCAACATCAGAATCATCCAGAAACAGAAACAGAATGATCAACATCATAATCATCCTGAAACAGAAACAGAATGATCAACATCAGAATCATCCAGAAACAGAAACAGATTGATCAACATCAGAATCATCCAGAACCAGAAACATAATGATTAACATCAGAATTATCCAGAACCAGAACATGCACCTCCAAAACAACATGCATGGTATTCTCCAGTATGCTTACACAACCAACACAACATGCAAAGCATATTCCAACTTTCTCACACAAATAGAATGACATTAATACATTCAGTCAAACAGAAATCATCACATAGCAGCAAACACCAACAAAATGTGTTTTCGCATTTTATAACAACATTCAAAACAGTTTATGAACATGCATTTTAATCATCTTTAAAATAACATGCAAAACATTTTTTCAGCTTTCCCACACAACCAAAACAGACATGTTGTATTAGCAAAACAGCAACATCACAAATTATTTAAAACCTCAATAGAATGCATTTTCTTTCATCTTAAAAATGTCATGCAAAATAGTTTCTTTTTCAAAACAGAAACTCAAATATAACCACACCTCAAACATACATTTACAGTCCTAGAATGCAACTAGAAAGTGGAAGGTGCCCTTACCCTTGTTGCGTTTTCTGCTTCTGCTCACGTTTCTTCTTTCGTTCCCGTTTACGCGTCAAAAACCGGTGAAACTGCCGCTTGCGTTTGCTGCTACGAAACTGGGTTCTCTAGCTCCATAATGATGTGGGGAACAAATTTTGTACTGGGGGTTTTCTGGTTTGGTGCCTAGGTTTCCAATTAATGGCACTTTTGAGGAACTCCCCCTCTTTTCTTTTGAAATCGTGAACTAGAAGTGTAAGACCCTTAAATTTAAAATTAAATTCAGATTTAATTTTTAAGTGTATTTGGGAATAATTGTAAAAGATTCAGTATATGTATGTTTTGTGTATATATATATATATAAATATTTGTTTTGGAGGTGGAATTAAAATTATTGGATAATGGATGAATTAATTTAATTTCGAGTAATTAAATTATCGGACCGTTAATTAAGATATTCTCTGCTAATTTCAACGGAAACGGGTTAAGTGCTGGAGGATCAAAAGATATTTTAATATAAGAATTGGTGAGGTGGCGTCGATATTTGTGAAAAAGGAAACAATTCCTCTCTCCTCTGCTGTGTCAGTTGCATTTAAGGGGATACTTAAGTGAGAAGCTTTTCCTTCTTTCCTCTACGCGCCAGTTTCCGCTTTATTTTCTTCTTCTTCTAATTTTCTGAGTGTTGGTGAAGAAAAACAGTTTACTCAAAAGTCATCGTTCTGGAAATTCTGAGTGTCGAATCAGAAAGTTTCGAGTACGAAAGTCATTCCTCTGATCGTTACGGAGCTAAAGAACTAGTTTTCGTACCGGTGAACGCAAACGGGAGTATCGTCGGCTTTTTCCGCAGAAGCGTACGAGCTAAGGGAATGTAACTAAGGTAAGGGCACCTTCCAACTTTCTAGATTGCATTTAGGGCTGTAAATGCATGTGTGATGAATGATATTTGGTTTATGTTTGTGAAAACATTGTATTATGTTTTGAAAATCATTCTGTGAGGGTTGAATGATGATTCTGGTTTTGATTTTGTTTTGTTAAAAATCAGTGAGGTTATTCTGGTTTGAGTAAATCTGTGTTTTGCTGTGTTTTGTTAAACAATCTGGTGTTGATGGTTGTTTCAAATGAAAAGGGATTTAAAATGGTGGAAGTATTTTTATGAAAAATCTGTTGTTGGTATTTGATGAAAAATGTTCTGAGTTGAGGTTTTAAAAGAGGGGATTATGATTCTGGGGTTGGGTTGGATTTTCAAAAGAAAGGGTTTTGAAAATGTGTTTAAGTTTCAAGAAAATTCACTGATTTCGAAGGTGTATTCGAATACGGCATTGAGTGTATTCGAATACAACCTACAAGGCTTCTGTTTTCCCTAAGTTTTCGAACTTGTATTCGACTACGAGCCCCTGTAGTCGAATATAGATTTTCCAATTTTGCTACTGACTTAGCATCTGTATTCGACTACGACCCTCTATAGCCGAATACAGATTTACAATTTTTGCTTCTGTTTTAACCACTGTATTCGACTACAACCCCCTGTAGCCGAATACATATTTGCAACTTTTGCCACTGACTTTGCATCTGTATTCGACTACGAAGGCCTCGTATTCGAAAACAGAATGTTGATTTTTTACTGTTTTAGCTTCTCTATTCGAATACAAGGTAGCTGTAGTCGAATACAGAATCGTGTTTTTCAGAAATTCAAGTTTTTAACATTGTTTTATAAACCTTAAGTGTTGGGGTACCTTGGGAGGGTTTGTGGTGATTAAAAATGGAAATTTGGTGATAGTTTGAAGTGGTGATGATGAAGTTTTTGAGAATTTACTGAAGTTGTAGAAATTCTGATTTTTGTACTGTGACAACCTCTGTATTCGAATACAAGGAGTCTGTATTCGAATACAGGATGTTGATTCTGCCTTGTTTGGCTTCTGTATTCGAATACAATGAAGCTGTATTCGAATACAAATTCGTATTTTTGCCAGAAACCTCAGTTTTAATCACAGTTTTGAATCTTAACAGTTGGGGAAAAACCTTTGTTAATAAAGAGTGGAACTTTGAGGTAATGCAAAGTGTAATGCTTGCTTGAATGGTTAGTCTTTGAATGTGTTGAGATGTTTTGAAAAATGAGGAAAATGCATGAATTTTACTAAGGTTGCATACTGTTTTCAATGAAGTGAAACAATGCATATTCATGCATGGCATAGTCAGGTGGTACCCGCGATGGGCCACAGAGTAATGCGCATCCACGTGCTGATCTGTAGTGATTGCACGAGTGCTGATCTGTAGTGATTGCACTAGGTATTAATCTGTGATTGTACCTTGGTATATAAGTGTTGGTCAGATAAACGACTGCATTGGTACTGGATTGTAGTATCTGTACCCTGAAATGCGCAGCCACGTGCTGATCTGTAGTGATTGCACAAGTGCTGATCTGTAGTGATTGCACTAGGTACTGATCTGTAGTGATTGTACCTTGGTTTATGTCAAACGTGCTGGTCTGTAGTGACTGCACGAGTGCTGGTCTGTATGCGACTGCACTGGTGCTGATCTGTATGCGATTGCACCCTAGTCATGAGGGCCGTTAAATTGTGCTGGTCTGTAAGCGACTGCACCTTGGTGATTCCAAGAATTTATGAACATGAGCATATACATATTGCATCGGAGTGTTTGACCGGAGGGTCTCGTTTTGGTTTTATGATGATGGTTGAGAATTGTTGTGTGAGTAAGTACTTTCTGGAAATCTGTAATTTCTGATTAATTGATGTTTGTGCTTACATCATGATTTTCATACTTATTTAGTTGCTGTTTTGCAAAGTACAAATGTCATGTATTTCAAAATTTAGCATCCTTATTTATCACCATCGTTTTCTAATGTGGCCTGAATATGTTTGATATTGCTGTTATAAATGCTATGTGGTAATTGTTATATTCGGTCGGTGACCCTTTACAATTATTGTGGAAAATTGGGCTTTGCCCTCAAATGAGATTCAGAACCGTACCCCTGATGGTCATACTAACGACAGGGAACGTCGTTAGTTTCCCTTGATCTTTACTTGTGGGCTATGCAAAGAGATGAGCAGCTGGGTGAAGAAAAGACTTGTGAAATATTGTTATGCTACTGTAGCTTAGGGTATGATCAGAGTAGACTTATGTATAGAGTTTTGAACTCTATGGTTGTAAATATTCATTTTGGGAATTATTGTAAAACTCTTCCGCACTCTGATAAATATTTTGATGTATCTTTATTTTAGTATATTATAAAGATCAAATTTCGATAAATATCTCATTCGATTTAATTGTGATGTTGCTGTTTTAAATTCCTTACTATTTTTGATTACGAAGTTGAATGATAGTTTAATTTGAATTGATTTTAATTTCCTTGAAACGTAATTTTGAAAACTCTTTTATTTATGTATTCGTTTTAAAATTAAAACAAAAAAATACACTCGCGCTGTGTTTTAAACTCGGGGTGTTACAGGAAGCAGAACAGAATGGGAGGGAAAAAGGGGCATTGTTACATGCAGTATGGGCAGTGAGGGAGAAGGAATGGTTTTCTGATTTCACCATCCTTCTCACTCCTATATATAGGCTTGTGTGGGTGCTACCTCACCCGACACTTGTCTGATCCTCAGCACTTAACCAATCTCGTCGCAATTAGCCGCTAATCCCTTAATTAACTGTCCGTTAATTTAATTACTCGTATTTAAATTAATTTATTCTTTATCCAATAATTTTAATTCATCTTCCAAAATTAATATTTATATATATATATATATATATATATTCACTCAAAACATACATATATTAAATATTTTACAAATATCCCCAAAATGCCCTTAATATTAATTCCATAAATTAATTCTTAAATTTAAGGGTCTTACACTAGCCTTCTTATTAAACAGGCCAGACCATGAGTAGGCCAGGTAATAGACCCCTGTCGGACTGCCTAGCCTATTCCCATCCCTAATAACAAATAAATATATATTAAAACATGGGTGCCAAATATGGGCCTGGTCCAAAGGCAGGCCTTACTATTTTGAATAAATTTTAATAAAATATTACTTCTGTTTCGTATTTTTGTTTGTTATTATAAATTCAATTTTTACCAAAAATTGTAATGGTTCACCTTAACTCCTTTTTGAGGGATCTATATTAGATAAACCCAAATGATATAAGTTTGTTTGCATAACAAAAAATGGGAAAAAAAATTGTTTTGATTATTTGATATTTTTTTTATAATAATTATTTTTAGAAATATCTTTTGCATGGATGTTAAGAGTAAAAGCAAAGTTAAATAAATATGTAGAAATGAGAAGTGAAAAACAATAATCTTAGTTGTGCAAAAGGGAGATAGCGTGGGAGAAAAGAGAAAAATGGAGGGAGAAGTAAGACATATAAATAAATTAAAGAACTGAGAAGAAAGAATGAGAAAATGGATAAATGAAATAGGAGAGATGGAGGGAGGAAAGAGAGATCAATATAACGAGAAGTGAGAAATAACAAAAATGAACAGAGAAAGGGAGAGAGATGAGATTCCACAAAAAAAATGTGAATCTATAGAGATATCACAAAATAACAAAAGTGTGTTTAAACTTCAATTTATTGACACTAGATAATAAAACAAAATTCATTGATTAAATACCACTTAATTTATATAATTTGTTTACAAAATCAAAATAATGATTGAATACCACCAAAATTTTCATCACAAAAAATTATTTTAAAATTCTAATCGAATACACCCCTTAAAACATGTAATTCTTTTAGAATGGAGCCTTACTAATTTATATGTTTCTTTGATGCTATTTGGTCAATTTTTGTAGTTTTTAATTTGATGTTTGATTGTAAATTAAGTTGTTTGAGTTTTGTTTCTTAACTATTCTCCCTGAAGCCATTTTTTTTGTTTCTTAGTCATTATCCTCTTATAAAAATTGAAACCTAACTAAATACTGACATAAACAAAGAGTTATGGTTAGCTTGACTTCTCCTTACCAATTAATGCTAAAGTTTTGTTAATTAGCTATCGATAATTAGATTACCTATGAACTATTCAAATTGTTAAAGGTTAATTAACTACTCCTTATATGAATTCAAACACAAGCATTGATTCGATTAATATAAAGGAAGACATAAAAGACAAGTCAGAAGGAAAAATGTAATTAAAATAACATAAGATTCATCATATCCTTAACTATGAATTTAGTTACACATCAAAGAGACATTAACATAATCCATAAATTTAAGAAATAAAACAAAATCCATAGGTGATTCCAGCTTTCCACCGACATCCAAAGTAACTCCTATGCTTAATTTGGTTCCTAAGTTGATCCAAAGTAAACTATAGAATTGCTAGAATGTATAATTATGGTGGCCTCACATTGGGTAATTTATTCAATCACATGTAAGGTATTTGGGTTACGAAACATAAAAACTGCAAAACTAAGATATTTAATAGTCATTAAATCTTATTTTTTGGTTAGTAGCCATTATTTCTTCCTCGGGATGTAATTCTGCACAAAATATATTAAATTAATGAGAAAGAGATATTTAACCCAAAAAGTTAGACAATTGGTATAGTAAATTTCATATGAAAAACACGTAAAATATGAGTTGATGAATACTCATGTCATTTTTATGTAAGCACATATCATTCAATCAAATGTTAGAGAATCATAAGCATACCATCCATCAAAAACCAATTCACATACCTCGTATTTTATTTACATCATTTTATCATAAACAAACTCTTCACATAGTATATAGAAACATAAAAGAAAATTTAAAAATAAAAAAAAAATAAAATTCATCTATTTTCTTTTTCTCTAGAATTTATCTCTCTTTTTGTTGCTAAGTATTAGACACGCTAAATTTTATGACTAATTTTATTTTTTTCATTACTAAAATTAGTAGTTATTTTAATTTTTTATTGTAGTCAATTTATGAATTCATAAATCACAATACATTACTTTGATGGAAGTAGTCTTTGCTCAACAACCAATACAGAAAGACGAGATAGAGGCATTCATTGATAAGATATAGATTTAATCGCGGTTTTAGTTCTTCGATTGTTTTCAATTCACGAAATTAGTTACCTATTTTAAAATTTGATAGTTTTGAGTGCTCATACTGATTTTTTTAACTATAAATGATGATGTGACATGCTTTTAAAAAAACGTGAAATATAATACGATGATATAGAATAATTAACACCTATGAAATCGCAAAAATATTCTTTAAAAATATTCTCTTAACTTTCAACTTTGAAAATTTTACATGTTTGTAATTTAATTAATAGTGTATGAATAATTAATGCATCTAAATGGTTCTATATCATGAAATTGTATGCCACATTATTTAAAATATGTCAAATTGTCATTTTTTTTAGTTCAAAAAAAGACGGACCAGTTCCATAAATTGAAAGAAAAGAAAAACCAAAATTGCAATTAAGCCTAAGATATATAGTACTAGTAATAATTATATTGTGTTGTTTTTGTTATCTGTATATATGGTGTTGGGTGGACTCACTCCCCAAGTGAAATCCACCAATTTTACTATTATTATTATTATTATTAAAGAATGAAAAGAAAAAGAAAAAAAAATGTGGTTTATTGGGCTTGGCCTATGTGAAGAATAAAAAAAAGAAAAAAAAAAAGAGATTTTTGAAATCATTAATAATAAAACAAAAAGGAATAGTGCCATGCCTAGTAGAAGAAAAAGTGTCGGCAACAATAACAAAAGGAGAAGAGAAGCAAAAGGTTGGGTTCTGGTGGTAACAGGTGTGTAGTAAACTTGCTCCGTTTGATCTACAATTTTAGTATGTTATTTCTACTACTGAGTTTGTTATTTTAATATACAGTCTTATTAGTTTTACCTTATCTGTGAGTTACTTTGGAATACCCACTTTAGTGGAAGATTGTTTCATTGTTGATTGATGTTCCCTAGTGTTAACAGGAAAACTCTGGTGTACCCATTAATTATTATAGTGGAAGTTTTTGTTGGACAAGGTCTCATAGTTTTTATTCTCTCAATTTGATAGAAATTTTCCACGTTAAAAATTGTGTTTGTCTCATATTTAATTTTCTGCCAATTATTGTTGTTCCGTTGAATTGTATTTTCTGTTAGGCCATTTATCTGCACAGGTAGGGAAAAGTATTCCACATTATTGAGATAATTATTTATGATTTTTCCCAAGATGTGAAAATCTGCCACTTTAATACGATTGACTAAGCATTATTTGTTTCTTAGAATAAGAGGGATTTGGTCATTATGTTGCCATCTCTCCTCATTAGTTTATTACCTTTTATGTTTATTCTAGTTTATGAGGAGTTATTGTATTAATGGTATTTCTTTTCTTATGAGGATGGCTGAGTGCCTACCTCCTCTATATATTCATTCTCTGTAACCCTTGAAGGTGCAAACACGAGAAAGGGGGTTGAATTGTGTTTGACTAACTTGAATACTTTTTCTGTTTTTCTAGTTTTATAACAAAACCTGATGTATGAATCAAACAGAGTTAGCAGCGGGTATAAAGTAAAAATAAAAACACAAAATTTTATACTGGTTCACCGATAACGAGGCTACGTCCAGTCCCTTCACTTTGAAGGATTTCACTAATTGAAAACCTTGAATTACAACAATACCACTGACTTTGCAAGTCAGTCTTCTCAAACAATCTAACAATCCTATACTTTTGAGGAATACAACACCATGACTTCTCAAGTCAAGTCTTCTCCTACCAATCTGACAACCCCAGATTGTAGAAGGAATTACAATGCCTTGAATCTAATTGCTAAGTAATCTGCTACCCCTTCTGACTCCCTCAGATTGTAGACTCTACTTCAAAACTTAGATCTAACACAAGGAAAAGAAAAACGCGAGTGCTTGCTTCTGGAAAGCTGGAACTCACAATTAACCTCACTGAAAACTTGAGTGTTTGCTTTTGGAAGTGTATGACTCTTTTGTGATTTTTGATGCTAAGTCTTCAGTCTTGAGCCTCCTTTAATAGATGCATATTAGGGTATTTTCCAAGCTTAAATTCGAGCTGTATCTTGCTGGATTCTCTTGCAAAAATAACTTGTCCAATCGGGTTTCTCTTAAATAAAAAACATATCTTTTTCTGCTCCAGATTGCCTTCGAAAATAACTTTGATCAATCTTGACTTTAATTAATACTGGAACAAATCTTTCTTCTCGCAAATAGCTTCTGAATTCCACAAGACTTCACTTTATTTTTGTATCAAATCCTTTTTATACTTTGATCAAATTTAATCAAGTCACCACTGATTATCATCATGATTAAATCAGGACCGTTTGATCTTCTGCTCTCGTCCACATCTGGACCATACTAAATGATCTGCTGTGATCCTCTGATTTCGGCCAACACTGGACTACACTTTCTGATCTCGACCACTCTGGACTTGCAATCTGATCTGCTGTGATCCTCTGATCTCGGCCAATGCTGGACCACACGTTCTGATCTTCTGAGCTCGCCCAAAACTGGGCCATATACTTAAATCTTGATCATTGATCTGAAACTTTTCCCTCTGATCTGAACCAATTCTGAACTGGGTCTGGATTGAACTGAAATTAAATCTGGACATATGATATTTCAGTCTGGACAATTACCTTCTGATTTGGATCAAGTCTGGATTAAATCTGGACATCATTTCTTCTGGTCTGGACTTAGTTTCATACCCTGAACCATGCTATCTTCTAGTCTGGGCCAAATCTGGATTAAATCTCTTATTCTGGACCAATTAACTGAAGCTCTGATTAAGTCTGGATCATGTTTGGACTGATTATCATTTCACTGCCAAAGTACAGAAATAAAAAACAGAAATAAAAAGTACAGAAATAAAAAACAAAAAAAAATATAAAATTACAAGAAAATTAAAAACTCCTAAGAAGACTACTTGAGCTAGTCAGATATGGAGATAATGTTGAGATGCTTCTTGATGAACTCGAACCTATCTTCAAGTAAAGCTTTGGTGAAGATGTCAGCCCATTGATCACCAGTGTCCACAAACTGGATGCTTAAAGTCCCTTTTTGAACATGGTCCCTAATGAAATGGTGTTTAATTTCAATGTGTTTGGCTCTAGAGTGTAAGATAGGGTTCTTGGTTAGGTTTATGGCTGAAGTTTTATCACAGAAAAAGGGATATTGGTTTCAAAGATGTTGTAATCTTCAAGTTGATGTTTCATACAGAGTAACTGTGAGCTGCATCCTGCTACTGATATATACTCAGCTTCAGTTGTTGAAATGGCAATGGTGCTTTGTCTTTTGCTTGACCGAGAGATCAAATTATCACCTAAGACAGTGCAGTTGCCGCTTGTACTTTTCCTTTCCAGCTTTTCTCTAGCATAGTCGGAATCACAAAAACCTCTTAGTTTGTAGGTAGGGGTTTTCTTGTATAACAATGTAAGGTTGGTGGTTCCTTTAAGGTATCTAAAAATTTGTTTGACAGCAGTTAAATGGGATTCCCTAGGGTCAGCTTGAAAACAGGCACAGACACAAACGCTAAACAAAATGTCAGGTCTAGAAGCAGTTAAATAAAGAAGGGATCCAATCATACCTCTGTATGTTTTCTGGTATACCTTTTGGCTGGTTTCATCTTTCTCAAGAGAACAGGTTGGGTGCATGGGGGTGGCCATAGGCTTACATTCACTCATTTTGAACTTTTTAAGAAGTTCTTTAGTGTATTTAGATTGGTGAATGAGTATACCTGATTTACCTTGGTGAATCTGAATTCCCAGGAAGAACTTAAGTTATCCCATCATGCTCATTTGGAACTCTTTCTGCATTAGGTCAGAAAACTCTTTGCACAAAGTGCCATTAGTCGATCCAAAGATGATAGCATCAACATAAACTTGAATAATTAAAATATCATTTTTAATGGATTTCCTAAATAGAGTATTATCAATCTGGCCTCTATCAAATTCATTCTTAAGTAGAAAGTTACTAAGTCTGTCATACCATGCCCTTGGTGCTTGTTTTAAACCATATAAATATTTTTTAAATTTAAAAACATGGTTTGGAAAATCAAAATTTTCAAATCCAGGGGGCTGTTTGACATAGACTTCCTCACTTATATAGCCATTTAAGAATGCACTTTTAACATCCATTTGATACAGTGTTATATCATGATTAGCAGCAAATGATAAAAGAATTCTAATTGCTTCTAACCTAGCCACTGAAGCAAATGTATTAGTGTAATTGATACCTTCCTGTTAACTGTATCCTTGAGCTACTAGTCTGGCTTTGTTCCTTACCACTTCACCTTTTTCATTGAGTTTATTCCTGAACACCCACTTGGTTCCAATAATGTTTTTGTTTGGTCTGGATACCAGATCCCAAACATCACTCCTTTGGAATTCATTCAGCTCTTCTTGCATTGCAAGTATCCAACCTTCCTCTGCCAAAGTCTCATCAACATTGATTGGTTCAATTGTTGAGAGTAAACCAAATAGTATGGTTTCTCTACATGATGATCTGGTCTTTAAAGGTTCTGCTGCACTGCCAATAATGAAATTTTCTAGATATGAAGACTTGTACTTCCATCCATTCTTTCCCTCTGACTTGTCTTTTGAGTCAGCATGTTCTTCTTCCTTGCTTTTATCTTTCTCAGGTTCTGCTGCTGGTTCAACTTCTGGTTCCTGTGCCTCTGGTTCACCTGCAATTTTCTCATCTTGCTTTGACTTTTCAAATTCAAGCTGTTTATCATCAAACTTAATGTGGATTGATTCTTCCACAGTGTTAGTTTCTTTGTTAAACACTCTATAAGCTTTTGATCTCTCAAAGTAACCAATAAAGGTACACTTTTGAGATCTAGAGTCAAACTTAGCTAAATCATCTTTAGTGTTCAACATAAAACAAGTACAGCCAAATTGCTTAAAGTAGGAAATGTTAGGTTTCTTACCTTTCCACAGTTCATATGGAGTTTTATTTAAGATTGACCTGATGTACACTCTATTCTGAATGTAGCAAGTTGTATTGATAGCTTCTTCCCAAAGGTAGGTGGCAAGCTTCATATCATTCAGCATGGTTCTTGCCATTTCCTACAATGATCTATTCTTTCTTTCCACCACTCCATTTTGTTGTGGTGTTCCGGGGGATGAGAAGTTGTGAGAGATACCATTCTCATCACAGAATTCTTCAAAGTATTTGTTCTTGAATTCACCTCCATGATCACTTCTGATGGTTATGGTCTTGACACCCTGTTCATTCATTACTTGCTTACAAAAAGAAATAAACACTTTGTGAGATTCATCTTTGTTCTTTAAAAATTTTACCCAAGTCCACCTTGAGTAATCATCAACAATCACAAAACCATATTTCTTACCACTGAGTGAAGCTGTTTGAACAGGACCAAACAGATCTAAGTGAAGTAGTTCAAGTGGTTGAGAGGTAGAAACACATTTTTTAGTTTTGAAAGAACTTTTAGTTTGTTTACCTCTTTGACATGCTTCACACAGAATCTCAGTTTTGGTACTTACCTTAGGGAGCCCTCTTACCAACTGGAGTTTTCTCAATTCAGATATAAGCCTAGGGTTTGCATGCCCTAACCTTTTGTGCCAAATCAGATTCTGCTCACTCAGAGACAATAAGCATTTAACCTGTTGCTTAGCAAGACTAAACAGATCAACTTTATAAACATTATCCTTCCTAGTGCCAATAAATAAAACAGACCCATCAAGTTGACTAACAGCTTTGCAAGTTTTTTGATTAAAGACAACATCATAATTGCAATAACTTAATTGACTTATGCTCAGAAAATTATGTTTTAGCCCTTTAACTAACAGAACATTTTTAATAGAAAGGGAAGAAGAAGTGTTACCAACATTTCCTGTACCAATAATCTGACCTTTCTAGTTTCCTCCAAAGGAAACTTTGCCTCCATTCTTCATAGTCAGATCCAGAAACATAGATTTGTCTCCTGTCATGTGTTTGGAGAAACCACTGTCAAGATACCAAGCTTTGTGTTGCTGATCGGACCTTGCTCTTTCTCTGTCAGAATCAGAGTCAGACTCAGACTCAGCTTCTATTCGAGCCATCAGAGCCAGTTCTGCTTCTAGCCTGTTTGAGCAGTTTCCTTGATTCTGCTTTGGTCGATAAACCATGTTCCTTTGAAGATTCTGGAACATGTTTTGGTTCTGGTATCTTTGGTGAATCTGGTGATTCTGATAACCTTGATGATTATGGTGATTCTGGTGATTAGGATGAATCTGGTGATTTTGGTGGTTCTGATGAATCTGGTGATTTTGGTAATTCCTGTTCTGGTTCTGGTTCTGGTTCTAGTACTAATTCTGATTTTGGTTCCAGTGTTGGTTTTGGTTCCAGTTTCTATGCTTCTAATACTGGTTCCAGTTCCTGTTCTGATTCTGGTTCCAGTTTTGATTCTGGTTCCAATTCTACTTCTGATTCTGGTTCTGGTTGAGCTGACCAGATCTTCTTCCATCAGACTCAGATATCCTCTGTCTAGTTGTAGCAGGAACATAAACCTTCTTCTGCTTGTGCATTGCCAACATCCATTCTCCAAGCACCATTATTGGTATCTTCTTCTGGTTGCTCAGAATATCTGTAACATAGACAATTTGATCTTTTGGTACCAGAACTGATTGAGTCCAGGTTTGTTAGTTTTAACAGCTCTCTGATCTTGTTCAGATTTTACCATTGGACAAGATAATTCAGAGTGACCTTTCTTAGCACAAACAATGCATAAAACATCAGAATGAACAACTTTAGTTTCAGCAATAGTTTCTGTAAAACCAAGACCTCTCTTTCCATTCTTACTGTTTCCATAAATCATAGATGCATATTTACTTCTTTCCATTCCATTAGAAATAAAGTTTTGAAAAAATTGTTCATGCATATCAGATTCACAAACAGTTTTGGTAGTGGAACAAATATTACTTTTGAGAGTTTGGTTTTTAGATTTGAGTCTTGCAACTTCAGTTTTAAAATCCTTGTTTTCAGTTGCATACTCAGAATTTCAATTCTTTAAAACTTGGACTTCTTTGGTTAGATTTTTCTTATCTTCCCTAAGAGTTTTCAGTTTTAAAGACATCTTATTGTTTGCATTTAAAAAGTCTTTTAAAGCCTCAATTAATTCAGATTTAGTGAGATCAGAAAATACCTCACTGTCTTCTCTTCTGATTCTGTTCCAGAGCCTGAGCTGTATCCAGAACTTGAGTTGGTATGAGCCATCAGAGCCAGAATTGCTTCCTCTAATGTGCTTCCAGACTTGCCTGAATGACTGCTTTGATCATTCGTCCTTCTGCCTGCTTTCCTTCCTGAAACAGTGCCTTTACGAAGTCCAGAGGCAGACCTGATGTGTGCCATCATTGCTGTTTTTGCCTCTTCTTCATTAGACAATTCTTCTTCTGATTCTGATACATCTCAGGCTGCCATCAGACCTTTTTTTTTAATCTGGAACTCTTCTTGTGTTGTTTGCCTTTTTCCAGATTTGGACATTCTGACTTGATATGTCCAGGTTCATTGCATCCGTAACAGACGATGCTCTTCTTGTCAGATTCTTCCTTTCCTTTGTTGTTATGTTTCTTCTTGAAGCTTCTCCTCTTCCTGTTTTTCCAGATCTTAACCATCTATTTGGTTAAGTAAGCCATATCATCACTGTCACTGTCGCTATCCTCTAATTCTGGTGTTGCCTTTGCAACTTTCTTTTGTTTCGACTTCAGGGCCAGATTCTTCTTCTTCTTTGGTTCATCTGCTTGCAGTTCTATTTCATGAGACTTGAGTGAGCTGATCAGATCTTCAAGTTTTAAGTTATTCAGATCTTTGGCTTGCTGAACTGCAGTAACCATTGGTCTCCATTTGATTGGTAAGCTTCTTAGAATCTTCTTGACTTGATCTGTTGTTGTGTAGCTTTTCTTCAAGACCTTCATTCCAG
Organism: Cicer cuneatum; assembly: GCA_037974295.1. Lineage (NCBI taxonomy): Eukaryota > Viridiplantae > Streptophyta > Magnoliopsida > Fabales > Fabaceae > Cicer > Cicer cuneatum. The sequence continues at coordinate 21,673,598 of JBBPBO010001986.1, read as the reverse complement.
ATATCAGAGTCTGGAATCTACAGAACATTCCATCAATGTCTTCATCATCTTCCACCTTGAACATCTCATACTGTTTACCAGTATGTTAGCCCTTGCTTCTTGAACCTGCTGGCTTCCTTCATATGTCAGAACCAGACTGTCGAATATGGTTATAGCTTTGTGATGCAATTTGTATGCTTTGCTCTGGTATAGTTTCATATCTTCCATGTCCAGTTCTTTAGTTAGATCTCCTGGATCTTGAGATATGAAGAAACTTCTCATTCTGTCCTTCCAATACTCAAACCTTTCTCCATCAAACAATGGTGGTCTGTTGATGTTGCCTCCCAAATCATCTTTGGATTCTGCCATGTTGAACCCTGGGACCTTTCTTCAAACACTGTTAAGTGCTTAGCCTTGAGACCGAGCTCTGATGCCAATTGAAGGTGCAAACACGAGAAGGGGGGTTGAATTGTGTTTGACTAACTTGAATACTTTTTCTGTTTTTGTAGTTTTATAACAAAACCTGATGTATGAATCAAACAGAGTTAGCAGCGGATATAAAGTAAAAATAAAAACACATAATTTTATACAGGTTCCCCGTTAGCGAGGCTACATCCAGTCCCTTCACTTTGAAGGATTTCACTAATTCAAAACCTTGGATTACAACAATACCACTGACCCTCCAAGTCAGTCTTCTCAAACAGTCTAACAATCCTAGACTTTTGATGAATACAGCACCTTGACTTCTCAAGTCAAGTCTTCTCCTACCAGTCTGACAACCCCATATTGTAGAAGGAATTACAACGCTTTGAATCTAATTGCTAAGTAATCTGCTACCCCTTCTGACTCCCTCAGATTGTAGACTCTACTTCAACAACCTAGATCTAACACAAGGGAAAGAAAAACACGAGTGCTTGCTTCTTGAAAGCTGGAACTCAAAATTAACCTCATTGAAAACTTGAATGTTTGCTTTTGGAAGTGTATGACTCTTTTGTGATTTTCGATGCTAAGTCTTCAGTCTTGAGCCTCCTTTTATAGATGCAGATTAGGATCTCATCTAAGCTTAAATTTGAGCTGTATCTTGCTGGATTCTCTTGCAAAAATAACTTGTCCAATCGGGTTTCTCTTAAAAAAAAACATATCTTTTTCTACTCCTGATTGCCTTCGAAAATAACTTTGACCAATCCTGACTTTAATTAATTATGGAACAAATCTTTCTTCCCGCCAATAGCTTCTGAATTCCACAAGACTTCACTTTATTTTTGTATCAAATCCTTTTAATACTGTGATCAAATTTAATCAAGTCTCCACTGATTATCATCATGATTAAATCTGGACCATTTGATCTTCTGCTCTCGTCCACATTTGGACCATACTAAGTGATCAGTTGTGATCCTCTGAATTCGGCAAACACTGGACCCCACTTTCGGATCTTCTGATCTCGACCACTCTGGACTTGCAATGTAATCTGCTATGATCCTCTGATCTCGACCAATGCTGGACCACATGTTCTGATCTTCTGATCTCGACCAACACTGGGCCATGGTCTGATCTTCTGATCTCGGCCAACACTGGGCCATATACTTAAATCTTGACCATTGATCTGAAACTTTTCCCTCTGATCTGAACCAATTATGAACTAGGTTTGGATTGAACTGAAATTAAATCTAGACATATGATATTTCAGTCTAGACAATTACCTTCTAATTTGGATCAAGTTTGGATTAAATCTGGACATCATTTCTTCTGGTCTGGACTTAGTTTCATACCCTGAACCATGCTATCTTCTGGTCTGGGCCAAATCTGGATTAAATCTCTTATTCTAGACCAATTAACTGAAGCTCTGATTAAGTCTGGATCATGTTTGGACTGATTATCATTTCACTGCCAATCTATCTTCTGGTCAGAATAAATTCTTGACCAAGTCTGACTTATGAATCCTTCTAGTCTGGAACAAGTCTCCCTCTAGCAGGCTTCCTTCTGGTCTGGTCCAGGTCTCCTTCTAGACTCTGCTTCCTTCTGATCTGGGCCAGGAAAGATATCCTCTAATGGTATTTTGACATTCTGGAGTATCCTCTGGTGTTTTCAGGATGCATCCTCTGGTACCTTCTGGATGCATTATCTGGTGACTTCTGGAGGTGTATCCTCTGGTCTGATTTTACCTTCTGATTACTCATCCCCTGCCTCTGGTGACTTCTTCTTCTGCCTATGATAACTTCATCTTTTGGTGGCATTTAATATAGTAATTCAAGGTACAAAATAAGATTACATGGAGTGCTTTTGTAAACATCAAAATCCTAAGTACTTAGAACCAACTTGGTTCCAACAACCCTATTATTTAATATATTAGAATATAACATTTCTATTATCTAATTTACTACATGGTATCATTAATAAATCGATCCTTCCCATGACCAAATACGACATGGCTACATAAATAGAAACCAACACAATCAAGGAGGACAACAATGGATCCTTCTCACCTTAAGTCAATGCAAATCATGGTGTAACATTCGAGACCCATCTACCCATTACAAGACACAAACTGAATGGGAACAACTACCTTAAATGATCACCATCAGTTTTGATGTTCATCAGTGGTAAAGGAAAAGACAAATATCTTTCTGGTGAAAAAGTTGCCCCAAAAACAGAAGATGCAACCTACAAACACTGGAAGATCGAGGTTAGCATAGTCATGTCATGGCTAATAAATTTCATGACAAATGAATTAGTGAGAATTTCTTGTTGTAGACCACATCAAATGAAATTTGGAATGATGCAAAGGAATTTTACTCGAGAAAAGAAAACACATAAGCAATCTTTGAGATTGAGACAACTTTATAGGATTTGCGACAAGGAGATCTAACAGTCATACAGTTCTATAACTCTCTCACGTGTCAATGGTAGCAACTTGATGTGTTTGAAGAACATAGTTGGACCTGCTCGGCTGATTCCAAGAAATACAAGGAAATTGTTGAGAAGAAATTTTTTTTGAAGTTCTTGATTGGACTTAACAAGAACTTGATTGAAGTACGAGGAAGGATACTTGGAACCAAGCCTTTACCAAGTATCAGAGAAGCCTTCTCTAAAGTACGAAAAGAAGAAAGCAGGAAGAAAATGATGCTGGTAGAGTCTTGTACAATAGCTGCCATGGAAAATCAGTCAGAACTTGCTGCCCGAGGAGTCCATAATCATTCTGGAAATAATTGGTTGAAGAAAAAGAGGACTTGGTATGGTCATTGTCAAAGAACTGGCCACGCTAAAGACACATGCTGGAACATACATGGGAAACGTGCTGCTTGGAAACCTTTAAAATCCACCATGAACAACGAAATTCAAGGCAATCATGTCTCAACTGAAGAAGTAAATCACACAGCTGCTCCCCAATCCACTCCATTTAGTCAAGAGAAAATTGAAGCCCTTCAAAAGATGTTCTCTCATATGTCCTCCCATAATGGTACCAAAGTTGCATCATTAGCTCACAAAGGTAATTTCTTAACTGCTTTTATTGTTGAAACGGGAAATCATAAGCCATGGATAGTTGATTCGGGTGCTTCAGATCACGTGACGGGGGATAAATCACTATTTCATCATTATATTCCATGTTATGATGGACTATCTATAAAAATTGACGATGGTTCATTCTCTAAAGTAGCTGATACAGGTTTGGTCACTCTGTCAAAAGATATAGAGTTAAAATCTGTCCTACATGTTCCCAACATGGATTGCAATTTGTTATATGTGAGTAAGCTTTCTAATGATATTAACTGTGTTGCTAAGTTTTCCTCAAATTTGTGTGAATTTCAGACTTTGGATTCGAGGAGGAGGATTGGTAGTGCTAAGATTTTCTTAGGACTCTAACTATTTCAAACAAATCATATAAGCAAACTCACAATGCAGCTTGTGTTGAGTTAACCAACCAACAAAATAAGGATAGTGCTATTATGTTGTGGTACTATCATCTAGGTCACCCAAGTTTTATGTATCTTAAAAAATTGTGTAATTTATTATGCAAAAATAAAAATGCGAAGTTTATCAATTTTCTAAACATGTTCTTCATTCTTAATATGTGTTACCTTATAAAGCCTCTCATCCTTTTTCACATGATTCACAGCAATGTGTAGGGACTATTTAGAATAAAAAAATCACAGTATCTAGATGGTTTGTGTTGTTTATGGATGATCATTCTAGAATAACATGGTTGTTCCTTATGAAAGAAAAGTCTGAACTTGGTCAAATTTTATGAAAATTCAATAACAAGGTTCAAACTCAATTTTAAATCAAAATCCAGGTTCTAAAAACATATAATGCAAGAGAGTACTATGAAACGTCTCTTGGAGAATATTTGGACAACTATGGGATCATTCATCAAAGCTCTTGTGTTGACACCTCATGTAACACCCTGATTTTTAATAGCGCGAGTGTATTTTTTTTCTTTCAAAACAACTAAAAGAAATTCAAATTAAAATAAAATCATTCAATAAAGTAATGTGTCGTAATCCAACACGACAAAAGTAATTAAATAATTATATCATAAGTATAACTAGTTAAAATAGTTTTGGGAATAAATATTCGAAATATACAAATGGAAAATACACCGGGGCTATGAGACGAGTCAGACAACGCTCATACCCCTGGGGTATTCTCGGCAGACACCTGCGCAGAAATATTGCTCCAAGAATGCTATCTCCCCCCATGGTCACATCAAAAAATTGGAACATGGACCCACCGACAAAAGTCACTATCAGAGTACGTCATAAATACAATCATCCCAAAACGAATAAGTACAACCACCAAAAACACTAGTGCCCTATACAACAAAACTATTCTAATAATGCACTACAACTACAATAGCAAGGGTTACCACCACACTCTCCATAAGTCTCGTCTGACACAGTAGCTAGCCTTGACGTGACATCCTCCTCCTCATCAGCTAGAGAAGGATCAATCTCCTCTAAAGTCAGATCTATCCATAATATATGTCGCTTTGGAGGCGCTGGAATATCGAAACAGTCCTCCACTGGCCTAGACGGATCTGGAATATCAACCTCCGCTGGCGTAAGCCCTTTTTCCTTCTCACCCGCTTTTGGTTCAGGCACCGCATCTCCTGCTACCACGGTAGGAGTCACCACACCTACAGTGGCCTCCGTCTCAACTCCAACTGTCTGACCCTTTGCGTCTGTAAATACCCCGTTCGCCTCAAGTACTAGTCCTGAAGGTACCGGAAAATCGATCCGGGCGTGAGTGTGTTCCACATACGACACTGCCCCGGCGATCCTACTGGTTCTCACCACTCTCCCCGTATAAGTACCCCTGCTTGAGCTGGGGTCGTATACCCAAGCAATCGGCATATGACGATCAAGGAAATCTAACGACGTCTCCGTCATTAGGGTAACCGTCGGTGGTACGGGCTTGGGTATCATTTGAGGGCAAAGCCCAATTTTCCACAATAATGTAAAGGGTCACCAACTGAAATTAACAATTAACAAATAGCAGTTATGTCAAAGATAACAAATACATACATGGCATGTTCCAGCACTATAACAACAGTGATAAAATAAGTATACCCACTTATTAAAATGTATAACATCTACATTTTCGAAAAAAACCAAAAACTTAGAGTACAGATCATGTTGCAAGTTCAAATACAATCCACAATCACAATAACTCATTAGGAACTTTGAATTTTAAGGTACTTGCACATATCGTTTCCACACATCAGCTCATAACAATCATGACTCACAAGTCAACCAACCCAATGCAATGCGTATATGCCAATGCACATGATTCTGGAATTTCCAAGATAAAAACCCTCATCGAATGGGCGTAAATCATAATTGTACCGCCTATCACAAACCAAAGTACTAATTACCAAGGTGCAGTCGCATCACAGACTAGCACGATTTACTTGTGTATCCTATCACAGGCACTACACATAAGTTAAATGCCTGCAAGGATAATATGGATCGTCTAATCACGCGGAACAACCCTGTAGCCCATCACAGTCACTACTTAACTTCGTGGCCCATCACGCTCACCACATAACAACAAAACCCTCGAAGGGGAGTAAATCGTAATTGTACCGCCTATCACAGGCCAAAGTACCAATTACCGAGGTGCAGTATCTCACGGACTACCACGATTTACTTAAAGTGTAGCCTATCACAGGCACTACACACAAGTGAAATCCTCGCACAGATAGAATGGACCGTCTAATTCACGCGGAACCACTCTGTAGCCCATCACAGTCACTACTTACCTTCATAGCCCATCACGACCACCGCTCAACTCTGTGTCCCATCGTAGTCACCACTTAACTATGCAATGCATGAGCGTACTCTGTTTCTCTTCACTGAAATCAGTACGTAAATGTTATTAAGAAACCCGGACACTTCATCACCATTTCAAAACAATCTCAAAAGAACCTCATATAATTTATTATATGCCTTAAAAATGTTTTCCAAATCATTAAGTGCATGAACAGATATTTAAAAACCATAATTTTTGGCAAAATTCCAATATGTATTCGAATACATCTTCCTTGTAGCCGAATATAGGGGCTAATTCAGTAGCAAAATCTGCAATTCTATATTCGAATACGAAGGGGTCGTAGCCGAATACAGATGTGAAGTCAGAAGCAAAATCTGCAATTCTGTATTCGAATACGAGGGTGTCGTAGCCGAATACAGATGCTAAGTCAGAAGCAAAATCTGCAATTTTGTATTCGAATACGAGGTTGTCGTAGCCAAATACAGATGTTAAGTCAGTAGCAAAAATCACGTATTTGTATTCGAATACAGAGTTTCGTATTCGAATACGAGGTTCAAAATTTGAATAAAAACTGAACTTTGCAGAGGTGTATTTGAATACACTAGTGTCGTATTCGAATACATCTTCGAAAACACTGTACTTTTTCAAGTAAATTTCAACTTGAGCTCAAACTCTTTGAAAAATCACTACAAACACCACAACACAAGCCTATCAGCAACAACATTAACATTAGCCTCTTCAACAACAACAACAAGAACATCTTACACACACTAACATAGCAGTAACAACAATATCATAACAACAAAGACATTCTTATCATCAAAACACAAGATGACGTTTCCAACAAAGATAGCACATTTATCAACCATCAAACACATATTTAGAGTTCCTACATGCAAACTAAAAAGTTGGAAGGAGCCTCTTACCTTCGTTACGCTTTCTCGATTGTTTTCGTTATCGCGACCAAAACCGGCAAAACTCTCGTTCGCGTCGTCGATACCAAAGTTAGCTCACTAGCACCGTAGTGAGGAGATGAATAACTTTCCCTCTTGACACTCTTGGAATGGAAGCTTAGATCTTGAAGTAATCTAGGTTTTGAGTATGGTTTTTTGTTACCAACACAAACAATTTGCAAAGCAAAAATGAGGAAGAAGAAGAAAGAAGGGTACGCGGACAGGTGAGGGAGAAGATTTTTCTTTCTCTTTCTGATTTTCCTTCAGCTTGCATTCCTCTCATATAACATATATATTACTTACGTGTTAAGTATATATATATATATATATATAATTATTAAAACTAATTCTCAATTAACTAAATACTTCCATCGCAACTCTATTGACAGATAAAATGCCCGGTATTAAATTGCTTGTAATATAATTAAATTATTCCTCGACAAATAATTTTAGTCAATCTCAAAATATATATGTATACATATATTAAACATTTTACAATTATCTCAAAATATATTTGATATTTAATCCATAAATTAATTTAAAATTAAGGGTCTTACACCCCATAGTAGAAAGAAAAAATAGACACGTCTTGGAAATTGCTAGATCTCTTATGTTTACCACACATGTTCCAAATTTTTTTAGGGTGAAACTGTCTTAACAGCCACATATTAATAAATAGAATGTCTTTTCGTGTACTAAAATTTCAAACTCTCTACCATATCATTTCCAACTATTATCCTCATACCCATGTCCTATCTACTCTTCCAACTAAAGTTTTTGGTTATTCTATGTTGTCCACCAACAAGCCAGTAAACTTGACCCAAGGGCTCTCAAGTGCATATTTATAAGGTACTCTCCTAACCAAAAAGGATACAAATGCTATTCCCTAACTACTAGAAAATTTTATAACTCAATGGATGTTACATCCTTTGAAAATTAGCCATTTTATACCAAAACTAATATTCAGGGGGAGAGTTTCACACAAGAATACCAGCTTTGGGATATTGGAGTCAACCTATAGTGAGAATTTCTATGTGTCACCTCAAGTAAACCAAACTCACCCACCCAAATGTATTCCTTGATCCTAACACTATTTTCCCTTTGCCCATGTCAGACCAGCCCAATACTCAGCCTTCAATTCTACCTCTTCCAGTGTTATACCATCCTAATTCTCAGTCTGAATTGCCTAAAACTCATTCCTATATTTTTTGTGTCAGAACAGCCTTAAGAGCAACCTCATGTGCAGCCCTCTGATTCAAACCAATCTGCTGAAATAAGTGGGTTTCGTGTCTATATTAGAAGGAACAACAAACATAAAGGGAAAGCATTGCAGCAAATCGAAGACTATTAGGAATCCAATTGTGACCCTACTCCCATTGTTATTGCATATGATGACATACCTATTGCTTTACGAAAAGACAAACGGTCTTGCACTAATCATCCTATTTGCAAATTTTTCTCTTATGATAAATTATCTCCCCATCACTTGGCTTTTGTTAGCAACCTTGATAAAATTCAGGTTCCAAATTATGTCCATGAAGCTCTCCTAAAGCCTGAATGGAAGAAAACCACATTGGAGGAAATTCATGCAGTTGAAAAGAACGAGACTTGGAAGTTATCTGATCTACCATTAGGAAAATGTCCAGTGGGATGCAAGTGAATTTTCACCATTGAACAAAACTCAGATGGCAGCATCAAAAGATTCAAGGCACGATTGGTTGCAAAAGATTTGGCGAAAGAGACATTTGCTCCTGTTGCAAAACTCAACACAGTTCGGATTTTACTCTCACTTGCCTCAAATCTTGATTGGCCTCTCTATCAAATGGATGTGAAAAATGCTTTCCTAAATGGTGATCTCGAATGTGAAGTTTATATGGAGATTCCCCTGGGTTTTGAGACCTCGAACGATACAAATCAAGTTTGCAAACTCAAGACATTTTTGTATGGATTGAAACAATCACCTAGAGCTTGGTTTGACAAATTTAGAAATGTGGTAAGGAAGTTTGAATAGATTCAATGTCAGACAGACCATACAATGTTTCTAAAACAATTGTGACACCCTAAACCCAAACTGAAGTAAAAAGTAAAATGCACTAGTTTTGAAGGAGATTCGCAGCGATTCCAAAGTAGCGTATAAAAATATTTCTTTTTAAAATATAAGGTTCAAGACGTCACACTCACAATTACACAAAATGCTCGCATAAAAATTCTCAATTAAAAATCCATTTATATCGAATATAGGTGAGGTTTATTAAATAAATATTACTGACAAGAAAACACGTTCTAAACTTATAGACAATTAATTTCTACCTCTGAATAAAAGATAAAAAAATAACACAATTGGTCAATCGAATTTACAAAAATCTAAATTAGTTTATAACTCAACAAAACATGACAAATCACCCCCACCCAGTGTCACCTATCAGAGCATGGATCACCAACCGATAACCTGAAATATCTGCGCTCTCGCAAGCGCCAAACACAAGCAACGAGGGGTGAGCTTTGAAAACATGTAATAGTATAAAATAATTGAGAAGAAGACGTACAATATATTAAACACCGTATTATATCAAATCACAATCAACAAGAATAATCAATGTAAAACATTGATACAATCCATAACATCAAGTAAGTCAACACACAAATCAAGTAATGTTATGCATGCTCTTATACTCTAGACTCCTCCTCTTTCTTTGGTACCATTCTAACTTTGAAGTACTTGGTTAGGAGGTTTGATACTATGCCATTATCCCGGTGGACGGATAACTCAAATTGACTCTGTCCTCACAAATCCGCTCAACTCAACCCAAGACACATGTACGCGGCAGTCGAGGTAAACGTGTGTTGCGTGGTAGCTCCCGACATTTGGAGTGCTACCTCCAAGTCACCTAGGAATTCCCCACCCGAATACCTCCAAGGTCTAACTATCTTGCCTTACGGCTCAATAGTAAACCGCCACGATCAGGCTCAATTCAGTTGTACTTCCCCGAAATCACTAGGCTTGTCAGACCCTACCTATATGATGACAAGATAATCCCGACTTCAAACAATTAACATCCAGATTCTCCCCTCGTTGGCCTAGGCTACTCACTCCATTAAGAGAACCATCATTGGCGCAGGTCAACTTCATCACTATTCAATTAAACACAATATGTATTTCATGATATTCATCAAGGTGGTAACGTCATAAGTCAACAAGTATACATCATCATTGCATATTCCCATAGTCATATATTACATTCAAAATTTATCATTATAATACACAAGCTCCAACAATACAAGATTTTTACTCACAGATAATAATACTAGATCATTCACACACACCACGTCAATTGCAATGCAAGTAATTACAATTCATCACGTTTTATATCATATAACAATATCAAGGGTGGATATAAACAAAATACATAATACATCAAATACACAATTCTACAATAATTCAACTACCACAAAATTTTCAAAATCAAATCAAAAAACACCCTATAAAAGTTTCTAACTCATATTTTAACCTCACCAAATTCAAGTTTCTAATTCATATTGAGTGGGAAATACAGTTTTCCCGTTCATCACACTTAATTTACACTCGTGAATTCAAACTCACTCTCACCCAATACCTGCTTTGACGATCTTGTACGATAATAAGTTTCAGCAACGCAATGGCAATTGCAATCCGGAGATTCAATTATTTGAGGAGTCCATAAAATAATCGGAATGCATACGAACGGTTCGAAACAACGCTTACGGATAACAACAACGATGTTGTAATTCAAAAATAAGAGCACATCATTGTCGAAAATTAATTAACATGAACAGTTGAAACACAATGAACTTTGAATACGAAGTTCGTCGAAAAAGACTTACCGTAACGCCGACGACAACGGGTTTTCACGGATTTTGCCGAAATTGAGAAAAAAACATTGTAGGACAAAGCTCTCACGCATAGATCACAGAACCAGTTTCCGTTGTTTCAAACCAAAACCACAGCGACCAGAATCGAGGCTTGAAGGCGATGGTTAGAATTTTTGATTTGGTCATGGGTTGTTGTTTTGATTACGGTTTTTCTCATAGATGAAGGAGTTGAGCATTCGGAATGAAACAGATCGTAAGGTAGATTGCCTATATGGTCTGATTCTTCACCATTGGTGCATGTGGTGCCTGAAACTAGCAAAAATGGTGATAGACGGTGGGTTTCGCGGTGGAGATAAGGATGCACTTTACATAAGATATTCAACGATTTGATTTGTAGAAGGATGAGAATGAAAGGTATTGTTATGGGTGTATTGATTGGTTTGAAGCGAGTCAAATTGGGGTTCAAAATGGCATTACATTTGGGATGAAGATGAAATGCATAATGTTTGTAAAATCGGCGCCGTAACTAGGTATTTTTGTAAGACAATAAACAGTGACCATGGGGTGTGAATAGCGGTCACTAAAAAGAAAGGATGTGCAAATCACTAACAAGCCAAAAACTATCTTTATTTATTTACGCTAATTAAACCTTTTAGCTTAATGATTCACACAGCACTAGGTTAAGTAAATTGCCACCCCCAGACTAATTACAAGTGTTTTCATGATTATATTTTATAATAATAAGTAAATTAAACTATTTAACGCATCATTAAAAAAATTAATTACTAGGATAAACCACCTAAATTTAATAATCATTTACTTGACTCATCTATAACATAAAATTTTATTCTTCCAAGTACTCATACTAAAATAATATTATTCTTAAAAGAATAAATAAAATAAATATATATTAAAAGCTTATATTAACAATTAAATTAAAATATATTCAAAATTTTCCATTAAAGCATGAACATGTATAAGGAGAATAAATCAGAATATTACTTATGTATTACTAAGAAATTTAGGGTGTTACAACAATCATCGTCAAGGAAGAAGGTTATCTTATAGTATATGTGGATGATATTTTTCTAAAATGAGACATGATGAAGAAATTAAGAGATTAAAGAGTCTCCTAGCCAACAAATTTGAGATTAAAGACTTGGAAAATCTCAAATATTTCCTTGGGATAGAGGTTGCTCAATCTAAGAAAGGTATTTCAGTTTCTCAACGAAAATATGTCCTAGATCTCCTAAAAGAGACAAGTTGAAGGTGCAAACACGAGAAAGGGGGGTTGAATTGTGTTTGACTAACTTGAATACTTTTTCTGTTTTTACAGTTTTATAACAAAACCTGATGTATGAATGAAACAGAGTTAGAAGCGAATATAAAGTAAAAATAAAACACAGAATTTTATACTGGTTCACCGTTAACGAGGCTACGTCCAGTCCTTTCACTTTGAAGGATTTCACTAATTCAAAACCTTGAATTACAACAATACCACTGACCCTCCAAGTCGGTCTTCTCAAACAGTCTAACAATCCTAGACTTTTGAGGAATACAGCACCTTGACTTCTCAAGTCAAGTCGTCTCCTACCAATCTGACAACCCCATATTGTAGAAGGAATTCAACGCCTTGAATCTAATTGCTAAGTAATCTTCTACCCCTTTTGACTCCTTCAGATTGTAGACTCTACTTCAACAACTTAGATCTAACACAAGGGAAGGAAAAACACGAGTGCTTGCTTCTGGAAAGCTGAAACTCACAATTAACCTCACTGAAAACTTGAGTGTTTGCTTTTGGAAGTGTATGACTCTTTTGTGATTTTTCGATGCTGAGTCTTCAGTCTTGAGCCTCCTTTTATAGATGTGAATTAGGGTATCTTCCAAGCTTACATTCGAGCTGTATCTTGCCAGATACTCTTGCAAAAATACCTTGGCCAATCGGGCTTCACTTAAATAAAAAAACATATCTTTTTAGCTCCAAATTTGCTTTCAAAAATAACTTTTCCCAATCTTGTCTTTTATTAATTCTGCATCAAATCTTTCTTCCCGCCAATAGCTTATGCATTCCTATACGACTTCAATTTATTTTTGTATCAAATCTTCTTAATACTTTGATCAAATTTAATCAAATCTCCACCGATTATCATCATGATTAATTCTAAACTGTTGATCTTCTGCTCTCGTCCACATATGGACCATACAAACTGATCTGCTGTGATCCTCTAATCTCGGCCAACACTGGACCATACTTTCTGATCTTCTGATCTCGACCACTCTGGACTTGCAATCTGATCTGCTGTGATCCACTGATTTCAGCCAACACTGGACCACACATTTTGATCTTCTGATCTCGGTCATCACTGGGCAATATGGTCTGATCTTCTGATCTCGGCCAACACTGGGCCATGATGCTTAAATATGGACCATTGATATGAACATCTTCCCTCTGATCTAGACCAATTCTGGTTTGGGCCTGGATTGATTTGAAATTAATTCTGGACAAATGATATTTAATTTTGGACATTTACCTCTTGATCTAGATCAGGTCTGGATTAAATCTGGACATCATTTCTTCTGGTCTGGACTTAGTTTCATACTCTGAACCAAGCTATCTTCTGGTCATGACCAAGTCACTTGTTCTGGACCAATTATCTGAGCTCTGGTTATGTCTGGATCATGTCTGGACTGTTTATCATTTCACTGCCAAGCTATCTTCTGGTCAGAATAAATTCTGGACCAAGTCTGATTTATGATTCCTTCTGGTCTGGATCAACTCTCCCTCTGGCAGGCTTCCTACTGGTCTGGTCCAGGTCTCCTTCTAGACTCTGCTTCCTTTTGATCTGGGCCAGGAAAGATATGCTCTGATGGTATTTTGACATCTTGGAGTATCGTTTGGTGCTTTTAGGATGCATCCCCTGGTACCTTCTGGATGCATTATCTCGTGACTTCTGGAGGTGTATCCTCTGGTCTGATTTAACCCTCTGATTAATCATCTTTTGCCTCTGGTGGCTTCAGCCTCTGCCTCTGATAACTTCATCTTCTGGTGGCATTTAATATAGTAATTCCAGGTACAAAATAAGATTACATGGAGTGCTTTTGTAAACACCAAAATCCTAAGTACTTAGAACCAACTTGGTTCCAACAATCTCCCCCTTTTTTATGATGACAAAACCTTAACTTATTTTGCTTGTTTGTAATTCGATGTACTTGAAATATTCCCCCTCGGACCAATCTCTCCCCCTAAGTCTAATATTGACTTTTTCTTCTCTTTTTCCACTCCTTCTTGAATCACTCTTTCTTTTCTTCACTTCTCCTCTCCTTTTCAACTCCTTTTCTATTCATCTCTTTCTGATTTATTTTTCTCTCTCCCAGTTTCTTCTCCTCTTCAACTCCTTCTCTTTTCACTCTTTCTTTTTCTCTCTTAATTTTTCTCTCTCCCTGTTTCTTCTCCTTTTCAACTCCTTCTCTTTTCATCTCTTTCTTTTTCGCTCCTCCTTTCTTTTTATCTCTCCTTTTCTACTTATTTCTCCTTTTTTTCTCTCTCTCTCTCTCCCCCTTTTTGTCATCAGCCAAAAAGACGTCCTACTATTTTTGTATTTTTGTTTTTCTCTTTACAAAGTACAGAAATTAAAAACAAAAAAATAAAAGATATAAATTACAAGAAAATTAAAAACTCCAAAGAAGACTACTTGAGCTATTCAGATATGGAGATAATGTTGAGATGCTTTTTGATGAACTCGAACCTATCTTCAGGTAATGCTTTGGTGAAGATGTCAGCCCATTGATGATCAGTGTCCACAAACTGGATGCTTAAAGTCCCTTTTTGAACATGGTCCCTAATGAAATGGTGTTTAATTTCAATGTGTTTGGTTCTAGAGTTTAAGATAGGGTTCTTGGTTAGGTTTATGGCTGAAGTTTTATCATAGAAAAAGGGATATTGGTTTCAAAGATGTTGTAATCTTCAAGTTGATGTTTCATCCAGATTAACTATGAACTGCATCCTGCTACTGATATATACTCAGCTTCAGCTGTTGACATGGCAATGGTGCTTTGTCTTTTTCTTGACCAAGAGATCAAATTATCACCTAAGAAAGTGTAGTTGCCAGGAAGAACTTAAGTTCTCCCATCATGCTCATTTGGAACTCTTTCTACATTAGATAAGAAAACTATTTGCACAAAGTGCCATTAGTAGATCCAAAGAAGATATCATCAACATAAACTTGAATAATTAAAATATCATTTTTAATGGATTTCCTAAATAGAGTATTATCAATCTGGCCTCTATCAAATTCATTATTAAGCAGAAAGTTACTAAGTCTGTCATACCATGCCCTTGGTGCTTGTTTTAAACCATATAAACATTTTTTTAAGTTTAAAAACATGGTTTGGAAAATCAGAATTTTCAACTCCAGGGGACTGTTTGAGATAGACTTCCACACTTATATAGCCATTTAAGAATGCACTTTTAACATCCATATGATACAGAATTATATCATGATTAGCAGCAAATGATAAAAGAATTCTAATTTCTTCTAACCTGGCCACTGGAGCAAACGTCTCAGTGTAATCAATAGCTTCCTGTTGACTGTATCCTTGACCTACAAGTATGGCTTTGTTCCTTACCACTTCACCTTTTTCTTTGAGTTAATTCCTAAACACCCACTTGGTTTCAATAATGTTTTTGTTTGGTCTGGATACCAGATCCCAAACATCATTCCTTTGGAATTCATTCAGCTCTTCTTGCATTGCAAGTATCCAACCTTCCTCTGCCAAAGCTTCATCAACATTGGTTGGTCTGCATCAACTTCTGGTTCTGGAAGATCTCTAAAAGCTTCTGATTCTGGTAAATCTGCAACAGCTTCTGATTATGGTAGATATGTAACAGCTTCTGATTCTAGTAAATATCCAAATTTCTCTTCTGACTTATTTTGGTTGTTTCTGACTTGATCAGATTTATCTTTTGAAGATTTGTCATGTGTTGCTGACTTGCTTGTATCCTCTTCCTTTCTAGGTACTTCTGTTTCTTCTGCTTCTGCTCCCTTCGGTTCTAGAGAACCTGCACACTATCTTTATCTTGCTTTGATTTGTCAAGATCAAGCAGTTTGTCATCAGATTTAATGATAATAAAACTCATATAATGAAAGTAAATACAACTAGTTCGTCAATTATGTTTCTAGTAAAACAACTTTTGGTTCTTGTAAGTATCAGCTTCCTCTAGTTCTGGTAAACCAGCATCAGTTTACTTTGGTTCTGGTTAACCTGTATTAGCTTCATCTTGCTTTGACTCTTCATGTCATGCTATTTGTCATAATACAGATCAATTAATTTAAAAATTGAACTCAATACAGCCAAACCATTAATTCTGCTTCTGATGGTTTCTGCAACCACTAAAATGCTATTTCTGCTGAAGTGTTCAATTCCTGTGAATCACCTGGTTCCTTTAAATCTTTGAGAGACTGCAAAATACTTATCTAGCTTTGATTTTTAAGATCAAGCTTTTGGTTATCACAGTAAACATAAGTTTCAAACAATAATAGTATTTACAGCAAGATGTAACCTCTATGTCAACAATTTCAGTTTTACTCTGAAAATCCTCTTGCTTTTGATTTTCAGATTCCGAATCTGTATGTTTTGTTATTACATGGTTTGGATTAAGGGATTTGAATTCCCTTCCAGGTTTGTAGTCTTGATGAATTTCACTGGAGTATTTGAAGAACTCTCCTGATTCTGATTCTTCTCTTTCTACTTTGGCTGATACACCATGTTCCTCTGGTGATTCTAGAACTTATGGTGATTCTGGTAATTATACTGGTTCTGGTTCGGGTTCTGGTACTGATTCTGATTCTGGTTCCAATGTTGGTTCTGGTTCCAATTCATATGCCTCTAATACTAGTTCCAGTTTTGGTTCCAGTTCCTGTACCTCTGATACTGGTTCCAGTTCTAATTTCTGGTTCCAATTCCTGTACGTTTGATACTGGTTCTAGTTCTGATTTTGACTCTAGTTCATGTTCTAATTCGTGTGATATGTGTGATTTTTTTGATATTTCTTGTTCCTCCTATGATTCTGGTTCTGGTTCTGATAGGTATTGTGTTGACCAGTTCTTTTTCTACCAGAGTCAATTGGCTTTTGTTTGGTAGATGTTGGAACATAAACCTTCTTCTGCTTGTGCATTGCCAACATCCATTGTCCAGGCACCATTGTTGGTTTCTCCATCTGGTTGTTCAGAATATCTGCAACATAGACAATTTGATCTTTTGGTACCCAGAACTGGTTGGGTCCAGGTTTGTTAGTTTTAACAGCTCTCTGATCTTGTTTAGATTTTACCATTGGAAAAGATAATTTAGAGTGACCTTTCTTAGCACAAACAATGCATAAAACATCGGAATGAACACCTTTAGTTTCAGCAACAGTTTCTGTAAAACCAAGACCTCTCTTTCCAATGTTACTATTTCCATAAATCATAGATGCATATTTACTTCTTTCCATTCGATTAGCAATAATGTTTTGAAAAAATTGCTTATGCATATCAGATTCACAAACAGTTTTGGAAGTGGAACAAATATTCCTTTTGAGAGTTTGGTTTTCAGTTTTGAGTCTTGCAACTTCAGTTTTAAAATCATTGTTTTCAGTTGCATACTCCAAATTTTGATTCTTTAAAACTTGGACTTCTTTGGTAAGATTTTTCTTATCTTCCCTAAGAGTTTTCAATTTTAAAGACATCTTATTGTTTGCATTTAAAAAGTCTTTTACAGCATCAATTAATTCAGATTTAGAGAGATCAGAAAATACCTCATTGTCTTCATCTTTTGAATCTGTTCCAGAGCCTGAGCTGTATCCTAAACTTGAGTTGGTATGAGCCATCAGAGCCAGAATTGATTCCTCTGATGTGCTTCTAGACTTGCCTAAATGACTGCTTCGATCATTCTTCCTTCTGCGTGCTTTCCTTCCTGAAATCGTGCCTTTATGATGTCTAGAGGCAAACCTGATGTGTGCCATCATTGCTGATTCTGCTTCTTCTTCATCAAAAGATTCTTCTTCTGATTATGATACATCCCAGGCTGCCATCAGACCTTTTTTTTTAATCTGGAACTCTTCTTGTGCTGTTTGCCTTTTTCCAGATTTGGACATTCTGACTTGATATGTCCAGGTTCATTGCATCCATAACAGATGATGCTCTTCTTGTCAGATTCTTCCTTTCCTTTGCTGTTATGTTTCTTCTTGGAGCCTTTTCTCTTCCTATTTTCCCGGATCTTAACCATCTGTTTGGTTAAGTAAGCCATATCATCACAGTCAATGTCGCTATCCTCTGATTCTGGTGCTGCGCTTGCAGCTTTCATCTGTTTCGACTTCAGGGCCAGATTCTTCTTCTTCTTTGGTTCATCTGCTTCTAGTTCTATTTCATGAGACTTGAGTGAGCTGATCAGATCTTCAAGTCTTAAGTTGTTCAGATCTTTGGCTTGCCGAACTGTAGTAACCATTGGTCTCCACTTGGTTGGTAAATTTCTTAGAATCTTTTTGACAGTATCTGTTGTCGTGTAGCTTTTCTTCAAGACCTTCAGTCCAGATATCAGAGTCTGGAATGTACAGAACATTCCACCAATGTCTTCATCATCTTCCATCTAGAACATCTCATACTGTTTGACCAGTATGTTAGCCCTTGCTTCTTAAACCTGCTTGCTTCCTTCATAGGTCAGAACCAAACAGTCAAATATGCTCTTTGTTGTTTCTTTATCTGTGCATCTATCAAATTCCTTGAATGTGATGGCACTGATCATAATGGTTCTAGCTTTGTGATGTAGTTTGTATAATTTGCTCTTGTCTGGTTTCATATCTTCCATGTCCAGTTCTTTAGTTGGATCTCCTGGAACAGTAGGTGCAGTGTATCCTTTGACTACCAGCTTCCAGAATTCAGGATCTGGAGATATGAAGAAACTTCTCATTCTGTCCTTCCAATACTCAAACCTTTCTCCATCAATCAATGGTGGTCTGTTGACGTTGCCTCCTAAATCATCTTTGGATTATGCCATGTTGTTGACCCCTTAGACCTTTCCTCAAACACTTTTAAGTGCTCAGCCTTGAGACCGAGCTCTGATACCAAATGAAGGTGCCAACACGAGAAAGGGGGGTTGAATTGTGTTTGACTAACTTGAATACTTTTTCTGTTTTTTCAGTTTTATAACAAAACCTGATGTATGAATCAAACAGAGTTAGCAGCGGATATAAAGTAAAAATAAAACACATAATTTTATATGGGTTCACCGTTAACGAGGCTACGTCTAGTCCCTTCACTTTGAAGGATTTCACTAATTCAAAACCTTGAATTACAACAATACCATTGACCCTCGAAGTCAGTCTTCTCAAACAGTCTAACAATCCTTGACTTTTGAGGAATACAGCACCTTGACTTCTCAAGTCAAGTCTTCTCCTACCAATCTGACAACCCTAGATTGTAGAAGGAATTACAACGCCTTGAATCTAATTGCTAAGTAATCTGCTACCCCTTCTGACTCCCTCAGATTGTAGACTCTACTTCAACAACTTAGATCTAACACAAGGGAAGGAAAAACAAGAGGGCTTGCTTCTGGAAAGCTGAAACTCACAATTAACCACACTGAAAACTTGAGTGTTTGCTTTTTGAAGTGTATGACTCTTTTGTGATTTTTCGATGCTGAGTCTATAGTCTTGAGCCTCCTTTTATAGATGTGAATTAGAGTCTCTTCCAAGCTTAAATTCGAGCTGTATCTTGCCAGATACTTTTGCAAAAATACCTTGGCCAATCGGGCTTCACTTAAATAAAAAACATATCTTTTTAGCTCCAGATTTGCTTTAAAAAATAACTTTGGCCAATCCTATCTTTGATTAATTATGGATCAAATCTTTCTTCCCGCCAATAGCTTTTGTATTCCCATAAGACTTCAATTTATTTTTGTATCAAATCTTCTTAATACTTTGATCAAATTTAATCAAATCTCCACTGATTATCATCATGATTAATTCTGGACCGTTTGATCTTCTGCTCTCGTCCACATCTGGACCATACAAACTGATCTGCTGTGATCCTCTGATCTCGGCCAACACTGGATCATACTTTCTGATCTTCTGATCTCGACCACTCTGGACTTGCAATCTGATCTGCTGTGATCCTCTTATTTCGACCAACACTGGACCACACATTCTAATCTTCTAATCTCGGCCATCACTGGGCCATATGGTCTGATCTTCTGATCTCGGCCAACACTGGGCCATGATGCTTAAATCTAGACCATTGATCAGAACACCTTCCCTCTGATGTGGACCAATTCTAGTGTGGCCTGGATTGAACTAAAATTAACTCTAGACAAAGGATATTTAATTCTAGACATTTACCTCTTGATCTGGATCAAGTCTGGATTAAATCTGGACATCATTTCTTCTGGTATGGACTTAGTTTCATACTCTGAACCAATCATGTTCATACTCTGAATCAATAATAACAAAAGAATTTAAAACACTATGACTCAACATACAAATCATGTTCAATGCTTAATTTCATCACATCAGTTCTTATCTATCTCATTAATCTCTTAAATGAGAAGATTAACAATTCCCTAATATAATTACTGATCTCTCGCATTATTAAAAAGGATAACCGTAATGATTTCAGATGTAAATTGACAAATAGACTTAATTCTATCTCTAGCAATCAAGCTTGTTAGATGAGATAATCTAAGTCTGACTTAAACATGTAGTTCTCACTCACATATCAAATCTAAATTCATGCCTTAGGTGATCAAGCTAAAACATGTATGAAGAATAAGATTAAATCATTAAAATCATCGCATAGAAACAAATATCTATATATAGAAATCAAGTTAGATACATCAAAGTTAAAGAGTTACATCTAATCCCATCAAAAGAAAGTTAGCAATCCATAGCCATGGATGCTTTCAAGCTCAAAGCGAATATCTAAGAAGAAAGGACGGCTCTGTGATGTCTCGGGAACGATTCCAGCTCTTCGGTTGATCCCCAATCAAGCAACCAATTTTTTTCTGTCTTCTCTCTTGATTCCTCTTTCCAACTTAGTAAGTCTCTCTTTTCGAAATATGTCTATGCATTTTTAAAAAAAATGAGTTGATGGTCTCGCTTAAGCCAGGCCAATCTGGCTTAAGCCAATAGGTTTCTTCATGCTTAGGAAAGGTTTCCCGCTTAGCCAGAAAATACATGGCTTAAGCCAACTGGGTTGTTCAAAATCCATGTCTCTGCCTCATTTTTGCTTAAGCCAACTAAGCTTTGCTTAAGCGGTCCTTCTGGTTTTGCTTTCAGCATCATTCAAGCTTAAGCCAGCCTATTTTGGCTTAAGCCAAGTTCTTCAACTTTGGCTTTCTGCTTTTCCTTTGCTTGGAACACTTTGATATTTCTCCCACAATTAAACACAAAGTAATTAATAGAATGCTCTTCCATGGGGTGTTTCATAGCACCAAAGATGTTAAATATTACAATGCTATCACCAAATTCCATGGATAGAGTTCCAGCATGAACTTAAATTTTTGTTTTAGCAATTGTCCAGAATGGTCTGCCTAAGATGATAGATGCCATGTTGGACTTAGTATCTCCCTCCAAGTCCAGAATGTAAAAATATGCAGGAAATATCAATTCATTAACTCGAACTAGTACATCCTCCACCAGTCCAACAGGGTGAGCATTGCTTTTGTTCGCCAATTGAATGGTAACAACTATACTCTATAGTATCCAAAAGCTAGAGAGTTAAAAATAGATGTAAGCATAACATTATTGGAAGCTCCTAAATCTAACATGGTATTTTCAAATTGATTATTGCTTATGGTACATGGAATGTAAAAAGTTCCTGGATCTTTGCATTTTTGGGGCATGGGTTGAATGAGGGCGAAAACATTGCGCCCTATGTTTACCCTTTCATTACCTATTAACCTTCTCTTGTGTGTGTACAACTCTTTTAGAAATTTGGCATATCTTGGAATATATTTAATATTTTCAAGGATGGGAATGTTCACTTCCACCTTCCTAAATGTATCCAAGATCTCCTTGTCCCTATCTACCTCCTCCTTTTTCTTAGTCTTCACTGTCCTTTGAGGGAAGGAAGTGGTATATCTTGCTCAGCATCAAAAGGTTCAGGTACCAAAGTGCCCTCAGCAACCTTGTTATTTTTCACAGTTTCAGCTACCTTTGATATTTCAATAGCTTTTCCAGACCTCAAGGTAATTGTACCAACATTAGGAACATTTGGATTCACAACTGACTAGGTAGGTAGTTGGTTTGATCCACGAGTCTGCATCTGATTAGTTGAAGTGGCCAGCTGGCCAATCTTTGTCTCCAAACTTTGAATGGTGGAATATGTTCTTTGTTGAAATGAGAGATTTTGGACAACCATATGTTTGACAAGGTCCTCCATTGAAGGTGCGTTGTTCTGCTGATGCGCATTGTTTTGGTGTTGCGCAATGTTTTGCTGCTGTCTAGGTTGCTGTTGTGTAGATGAATTCCCTCATCTCAGGTTGGGATGGTTTCTCCAACTAGGATTTTATGTGTTAGATGACATATCATAGTTAGCTTGAGGATTGTATATGTTTGCTGCATATGCTTGAGGAGCATCAACAATTGGATCTTCCGGCAACGTAGGACATGAATCTATAGGGATGCTCGGCATAAGTGCAAATACCACAAACCTTTGCTGCTTGGGCTTTACCTGCTACCAATTTTTTTTTACTAAAGACTTAAGCTCATCAAGTCTGCTATCTAGATTCTTGTGGGAAAAAGCTTGAATTTCGTTCACTCCGTTTGTCAACACTATTGAATTGCTTTTGGTTGTAAACTGCTGAGAATTAATGGACATGTTCTCAATCAAGGCTTTGTCACTTCTAGGGTCTTATCGACAAGTGCTCCCACACTAGCAGCATCTAGGATACTTCTATCCATAGGTAGCAAGCCTTCATAAAAATACAAGTTGAGCAATTGTTCAGAAATTTGGTGATGAGGGCAGCTAGCCACTAATTTATTGAATCTCTCCCAATACTCATGTAAGGATTCTCTGTCAATCTGCCTAATTCCACATATTTCTTTTCTAATTGAAGCAGCTCTGGAGGCAGGGAAGAAATTTTCTAAGAACAACTTCTTCAAATCATTCCAACTGGTAGCAGAACCGTGTTGAAGGTAGTACAACCAATCCTTGGCAGCATCTTGAAATAAGAATGGGGAGGCTCTCAGCTTGATATGGTCCTCTGTGACTCCTTGAGGCTTCATGGTAGAACACAAAACATGGAAGATACACTCATAATTTGTCATCAAAGAGTCCCCGGCAACGACACCAATTTGATCCGCTATCGCTCACGGGTCAAATACGAGTAATAAAAACGTAGCTTACAGCAACATCTCAAGTCGTCTCGCAAGGACTTCTAATTATATTAATTGAATTTAGAATCAATGAAATTAAAAAGAATTTTTCGAATTTAGGTTCGGGAAGATTAAGAAAACGATTAATCCACTGATTCGAGAATTTTAGACTTATCACAGATTCTATCAATGAATTTAACTTCCAATTTGTGACTCTATTCTTATTTGATTATAGAATTGATCAAACAAGCATAATCAACCCTATGCGAATTATGTTTTGTTGACTCGATTAAGCGTCACAGTAATCAATGTATTACAATTAACGATCAAGCATCGAAAAACTACAATTTATTTAATATAGAAACTGAATTATGTCAAACTAATTTTATTAATATATGGTACTCGTTTTGGACTTTAAAACAAGTGGTCCGCTACTAAAAATTATTACAAAATGCTCATATCACGATATTTGCAGTTTAGACCCATTAAAGTTCGGAATTGCATTTTTATTCCAACATAAAAGTTGTAACTCTGATTTTTAGCTTTCCAATGCCTGCTCGCGTGCATCAATCCGATATTCAGAGCTTCTTTCTACATATATTCTACAGAGTGAGGAGGGGTCAATATGAAAATAATAAATTTAAAAATCAATTACGACCAAAAGTTTAGAAACACACTAAAAAAATTAATCTAAGCTATAAAGAGCTTATAAAACGTCATAGTATAAAACTAGAAACATGTGCCCAAATGTATTGATCATCTCTCCTCATTAGTTTAATTTATTTTCTATTTATTCTTGTTTTTGAAGAGTAATTGTATTAATTGTATTTCTTTTTTATAAGGATGGTCGAATGTCTACCTCCTCTGTATATTCCTTCCTTATAACCTTATTATTAAATATATGAGAGTATAACACTTGTGTAGTATAATAAACATGACACTAATCCTATCAAAGAAATTTTAACTTCTGAAAAATATAAATCAAAGTATAATTGAAAGTGGCTAAGAGTTAATAAAATATATAAATTTACAAGATTATAAACATATTGGCTTTGTCACTTAACTTGGATAGCAGTAACAATAGTTGGGAGAGCACATAAATAGTGGAAGGAAACAATTTCGGCGAAAGCACAGTGGAATTTGATAATTTTTACAGTTCACTGTTGAACAATCCTCGTCAGAATCACATGCTATGATAAAAAAATATGAATAATGGTATTAGTGAAAGGATTTTGTATAATGTATATAATTTTTTTTGAAATGGATGAGATAAAGGGCTTAAATCTAAATCTTTTCGCGTCTGTTACAAGAAGAGATAGATAAAGAACAAGAACTATAACATAACAAAACATGAAAATCTGAACCATATTTTTCCTTTTTTAATGTAACAAATAGATATTTCTTTTATCGCGTTATAATCTACAAACTCATACTCTATATATTGTACTTAAATAGACTTTAAAATTTAAAGAATTGCTATAAAAATCATCTTAAAATTATAATTATTTTAAATGTCTCTTAGATATATCGAGCTATTATATTTTGTCCCTTTAGTCTACTCAATTGATGTGATTCTTACATAAATAATTTTTTCCACCATGATATACAACGGCAAAATCTCAAAACAACAACAATAATATTGAAGATCACATAAAAAAATATTAATAGGGTTCTCTAGCTCCATAATGATGTGGGGAACAAATTTTGTACTGGGGGTTTTCTGGTTTGGTGCCTAGGTTTCCAATTAATGACACTTTTGAGGAACTCCCTCTCTTTTCTTTTGAAATCGTGAACTAGAAGTGTAAGACCCTTAAATTTAAAATTAAATTCAGATTTAATTTTTAAGTGTATTTGGGAATAATTGTAAAAGATTCAATATATGTATGTTTTGTGTAAATATATATATATATATAAACATTTGTTTTGGAGGTGGAATTAAAATTATTGGATAATGGATGAATTAATTTAATTTCGAGTAATTAAATTATCGGACTGTTAATTAAGATATTCTCTGCTAATTTCGACGGAAACGGGTTAAGTGCTGGAGGATCAAAAGATATTTTAATATAAGAATTGGTGAGGTGGCGTAGATATTTGTGAAAAAGGAAACAATTCCTCTCTCCTCTGCTGTGTCAGTTGCATTTAAGGGGATACTTAAGTGAGAAGCTTTTCCTTCTTTCCTCTACGCGCCAGTTTCCGCTTTATTTTCTTCTTCTTCTAATTTTCTGAGTGTTGGTGAAGAAAAACAGTTTACTCAAAAGTCATCGTTCTGGAAAATCTGAGTGTCGAATCAGAAAGTTTCGAGTACGAAAGTCATTCCTCTGATCGTTACGGAGCTAAAGAACTAGTTTTCGTACCGGCGAACGCAAACGGGAGTATTGTCGGCTTTTTCCGCAGAAGCGTACGAGCTAAGGGAATGTAACTAAGGTAAGGGCACCTTCCAACTTTCTAGATTGCATTTAGGGCTGTAAATGCATGTGTGATGAATGATATTTGGTTTATGTTTGTGAAAACATTGTATTATGTTTTGAAAATCATTCTGTGAGGGTTGAATGATGATTCTGGTTTTGATTTTGTTTTGTTAAAAATCAGTGAGGTTATTCTGGTTTGAGTAAATCTGTGTTTTGCTGTGTTTTGTTAAACAATCTGGTGTTGATGGTTGTTTCAAATGAAAAGGGATTTAAAATGGTGGAAGTATTTTTATGAAAAATCTGTTGTTGGTATTTGATGAAAAATGTTCTAAGTTGAGGTTTTAAAAGAGGGGATTATGATTCTGGGGTTGGGTTGGATTTTCAAAAGAAAGGGTTTTGAAAATGTGTTGAAGTTTCAAGAAAATTCACTGATTTCGAAGGTGTATTCGAATACGGCATTGAGTGTATTCGAATACAACCTGCAAGGCTTCTGTTTTCCCTAAGTTTTCGAACTTGTATTCGACTACGAGCCCCTGTAGTCGAATATAGATTTTCCAATTTTGCTACTGACTTAGCATCTGTATTCGACTACGACCCTCTATAGCCGAATACAGATTTACAATTTTTGCTTCTGTTTTAACCACTGTATTCGACTACAACCCCATGTAGCCGAATACAGATTTGCAACTTTTGCCACTGACTTCGCATCTGTATTCGATTACGAAGGCCTCGTATTCGAATACAGAATGCTGATTTTTCACTGTTTTAGCTTATGTATTCGAATACAAGGTAGCTGTAGTCGAATACAGATTCGTGTTTTTCAGAAATTCAAGTTTTTAACATTGTTTTATAAACCTTAAGTGTTGGGGTACCTTGGGAGAGTTTGTGGTGATTAAAAATGGAAATTTGGTGATAGTTTGAAGTGGTGATGATGAAGTTTTTGAGAATTTACTGAAGTTGTAGAAATTCTGATTTTTGTACTGTGACAGCCTCTGTATTCAAATACAAGGAGTCTGTATTCGAATACAGGATGTTGATTCTGCCTTGTTTGGCTTTTGTATTCGAATACAATAAAGCTGTATTCGAATACAGATTCGTATTTTTGCCAGAAACCTCAGTTTTAATCACAGTTTTGAATCTTAACAGTTGGGAAAAACCTTTGTTAATAAAGAGTGGAACTTTGAGGTAATGCAAAGTGTAATGCTTGCTTGAATGGTTAGTCTTTGAATGTGTTGAGATGTTTTGAAAAATGAGGAAAATGCATGAATTTTACTAAGGTTGCATACTGTTTTCAATGAAGTGAAACAATGCATATTCATGCATGGCATAGTCAGGTGGTACCCGCGATGGGCCACAGAGTAATGCGCATCCACGTGCTGATCTGTAGTGATTGCACTAGGTATTAATCTGTGATTGTACCTTGGTATATAAGTGTTGGTCAGATAAACGACTGCACTGGTATTGGATTGTAGTGTATGTACCCTGAAATGCGCAGCCACGTGCTGATCTGTAGTGATTGCACTAGGTACTGATCTGTAGTGATTGTACCTTGGTTTATGTCAAATGTGCTGGTCTGTAGTGACTGCACGAGTGCTGGTCTGTATGCGACTGCACTGGTGCTGATCTGTATGCGATTGCACCCTAGTCATGAGGGCCGTTAAATTGTGCTGGTCTGTAAGCGACTGCACCTTGGTGATTGCAAGAATTTATGAACATGAGCATATACATATTGCATCGGAGTGTTTGACCGGAGGGTCTCGTTTTGGTTTTATGATGATGGTTGAGAATTGTTGTGTGAGTAAGTACTTTCTGGAAATCTGTAATTTCTGATGAATTGATGTTTGTGCTTACATCATGATTTTCATACATATTTAGTTGCTGTTTTGCAAAGTACAAATGTCATGTATTTCAAAATTTAGCATCCTTATTTATCACCATCGTTTTCTAATGTGGCCTGAATATGTTTGATATTGCTGTTATAAATGCTATGTGGTAATTGATATTTTCGGTCGGTGACCCTTTACAATTATTGTGGAAAATTGGGCTTTGCCCTCAGATGAGATTCAGAACCGTACCCCTGATGGTCATACTAACGACAGGGAACGTCGTTAGTTTCCCTTGATCTTTACTTGTGGGCTATGCAAAGAGATGAGCAGTTGGGTGAAGAAAAGACTTGTGAAATATTGTAATGCTACTGTAGCTTAGGGTATGATCAGAGTAGACTTATGTATAGAGTTTTGAACTCTATGGTTGTAAATATTCATTTTGGGAATTATTGTAAAACTCTTCCGCACTCTGATAAATATTTTGATGTATCTTTATTTTAGTATATTATAAAGATCAAATTTCGATAAATATCTCATTCGATTTAATTGTGATGTTGCTGTTTTAAATTCCTTACTATTTTTGATTACGAAGTCGAATGATAGTTTAATTTGAATTGAATTTAATTTCCTTGAAACGTAATTCTGAAAACTCTTTTATTTATGTATTCGTTTTAAAATTAAAACAAAAAAATACACTCGCGCTGTGTTTTAAACTCGGGGTGTTACAGGAAGCAGAACATAATGGGAGGGAAAAAGGGGCATTGTTACATGCAGTATGGGCAGTGAGGGATAAGGAATGGTTTTCTGATTTCACCATCCTTTTCACTCCTATATATAGGCTTGTGTGGGTGCTACCTCACCCGACACTTGTCTGATCCTCAGCACTTAACCAATCTCGTCGCAATTAGCCGCTAATCCCTTAATTAACTGTCCGTTAATTTAATTACTCGTAATTAAATTAATTTATTCTTTATCCAATAATCTTAATTCATCTTCCAAAATTAATATTAATATATATATATATATATTCACTCAAAACATACATATATTAAATATTTTACAAATATCCCCAAAATGCCCTTAATATTAATTCCATAAATTAATTCTTAAATTTAAGGGTCTTACACTAGCCTTCTTATTAAACAGGCCAGACCATAAGTAGGCCAGGTCATAGACCCCTATCGGACGGCCTAGCCTATTCCCATCCCTAATAACAAATAAATATATATTAAAACATGGGTGCCAAATATGGGCCTGGTCCAAAGGCAGGCCTTACTATTTTGAATAAATCTTAATAAAATATTACTTCTGTTTCGTATTTTTTTTTGTTATTATAAATTCAATTTTTACCTAAAATTGTAATGGTTCACCTTAACTCCTTTTTGAGGGATCTATATTAGATAAACCCAAATGATATAAGTTTGTTTGCATAACAAAAAATGGGAAAAAAAATTGTTTTGATTATTTGATATTTTTTTTATAATAATTATTTTTAGAAATATCTTTTGCATGGATGTTAAGAGTAAAAGCAAAGTTAAATAAATATGTAGAAATGAGAAGTGAAAAACAATAATCTTAGTTGTGCAAAAGGGAGATAGCGTGGGAGAAAAGAGAAAAATGGAGGGAGAAGTGAGACATATAAATAAATTAAAGAACTGAGGAGAAAGAATGAGAAAATGGATAAATGAAATAGGAGAGATGGAGGGAGGAAAGAGAGATCAATATAACGAGAAGTGAGAAATAACAAAAATGAACAGAGAAAGGGAGAGAGATGAGATTCCACAAAAGAAATGTGAATCTATAGAGATATCACAAAATAACAAAAATGTGTTTAAGCTTCAATTTATTGACACTAGATAATAAAACAAAATTCATTGATTAAATACCACTTAATTTATATAATTTGTTTACAAAATCAAAATAATGATTGAATACCACCAAAATTTTCATCACAAAAAATTATTTTAAAATTCTAATCGAATACACCCCTTAAAACATGTAATTCTTTTAGAATGGAGCCTTACTAATTTATATGTTTCTTTGATGCTATTTGGTCCATTTTTGTAGTTTTTAATTTGATGTTTGATTGTAAATTAAGTTGTTTGAGTTTTGTTTCTTAACTATTCTCCCTGAAGCCATTTTTTTTGTTTCTTAGTCATTATCCTCTTATAAAAATTGAAACCTAACTAAATACTGACATAAACAAAGAGTTATGGTTAGCTTGACTTCTCCTTACCAATTAATGCTAAAGTTTTGTTAATTAGCTATCGATAATTAGATTACCTATGAACTATTCAAATTGTTAAAGGTTAATTAACTACTCCTTATATGAATTCAAACACAAGCATTGATTCGATTAATATAAAGGAAGACATAAAAGACAAGTCAGAAGGAAAAATGTAATTAAAATAACATAAGATTCATCATATCCTTAACTATGAATTTAGTTACACATCAAAGAGACATTAACATAATCCATAAATTTAAGAAATAAAACAAAATCCATAGGTGATTCCAGCTTTCCACCGACATCCAAAGTAACTCCTAAGCTTAATTTGGTTCCTAAGTTGATCCAAAGTAAACTATAGAATTGCTAGAATGTATAATTATGGCGGCCTCACATTGGGTAATTTATTCAATCACATGTAAGGTATTTGGGTTACGAAACATAAAAACTGCAAAACTAAGATATTTAATAGTCATTAAATCTTATTTTTTGGTTAGTAGCCATTATTTCTTCCTCGGGATGTAATTCTGCACAAAATATATTAAATTAATGAGAAAGAGATATTTAACCCAAAAAGTTAGACAATTGGTATAGTAAATTTCATATGAAAAACACGTAAAATATGAGTTGATGAATACTCATGTCATTTTTATGTAAGCACATATCATTCAATCAAATGTTAGAGAATCATAAGCATACCATCCATCAAAAACCAATTCACATACCTCGTATTTTATTTACATCATTTTATCATAAACAAACTCTTCACATAGTATATAGAAACATAAAAGAAAATTTAAAAATAAAAAAAAAATAAAATTCATCTATTTTCTTTTTCTCTAGAATTTATCTCTCTTTTTGTTGCTAAGTATTAGACACGCTAAATTTTATGACTAATTTTATTTTTTTCATTACTAAAATTAGTAGTTATTTTAATTTTTTATTGTAGTCAATTTATGAATTCATAAATCACAATACATTACTTTGATGGAAGTAGTCTTTGCTCAACAACCAATACAGAAAGACGAGATAGAGGCATTCATTGATAAGATATAGATTTAATCGCGGTTTTAGTTCTTCGATTGTTTTCAATTCACGAAATTAGTTACCTATTTTAAAATTTGATAGTTTTGAGTGCTCATACTGATTTTTTTAACTATAAATGATGATGTGACATGCTTTTAAAAAAACGTGAAATATAATACGATGATATAGAATAATTAACACCTATGAAATCGCAAAAATATTCTTTAAAAATATTCTCTTAACTTTCAACTTTGAAAATTTTACATGTTTGTAATTTAATTAATAGTGTATGAATAATTAATGCATCTAAATGGTTCTATATCATGAAATTGTATGCCACATTATTTAAAATATGTCAAATTGTCATTTTTTTTAGTTCAAAAAAAGACGGACCAGTTCCATAAATTGAAAGAAAAGAAAAACCAAAATTGCAATTAAGCCTAAGATATATAGTACTAGTAATAATTATATTGTGTTGTTTTTGTTATCTGTATATATGGTGTTGGGTGGACTCACTCCCCAAGTGAAATCCACCAATTTTACTATTATTATTATTATTATTAAAGAATGAAAAGAAAAAGAAAAAAAAATGTGGTTTATTGGGCTTGGCCTATGTGAAGAATAAATAAAAGAAAAAAAAAAGAGATTTTGAAATCATTAATAATAAAACAAAAAGGAATAGTGCCATGCCTAGTAGAAGAAAAAGTGTTGGCAACAATAACAAAAGGAGAAGAGAAGCAAAAGGTTGGGTTCTGGTGGTAACAGGTGTGTAGTAAACTTGCTCCGTTTGATCTACAATTTTAGTATGTTATTTCTACTACTGAGTTTGTTATTTTAATATACAGTCTTATTAGTTTTACCTTATCTGTGAGTTACTTTGGAATACCCACTTTAGTGGAAGATTGTTTTATTGTTGATTGATGTTCCCTAGTGTTAATAGAAAAACTCTGGTGTACCCATTAATTATTATAGTGGAAGTTTTTATTGGACAAGGTCTCATAGTTTTTATTCTCTCAATTTGATAGAAATTTTCCACGTTAAAAATTGTGTTTGTCTCATATTTAATTTTCTGCCAATTATTGTTGTTCCGTTGAATTGTATTTTGTGTTAGGCCATTTATCTGCACAGGTAGGGAAAAGTATTCCACATTATTGAGATAATTATTTATGATTTTTCCCAAGATGTGAAAATCTGCCACTTTAATACAATTGATTAAGCATTATTTGTTTCTTAGAATAAGAGGGATTTGGTCATTATGTTGCCATCTCTCCTCATTAGTTTATTACCTTTTATGTTTATTCTAGTTTATGAGGAGTTATTGTATTAATGGTATTTCTTTTCTTATGAGGATGGCTGAGTGCCTACCTCCTCTATATATTCATTCTCTGTAACCCTTGAAGGTGCAAACACGAGAAGGGGGGTTGAATTGTGTTTGACTAACTTGAATACTTTTTCTGTTTTTGTAGTTTTATAACAAAACCTGATGTATGAATCAAACAGAGTTAGCAGCGGATATAAAGTAAAAATAAAAACACAGAATTTTATACTGGTTCACCGTTAACGAGGCTACGTCCAGTCCCTTCACTTTGAAGGATTTCACTAATTCAAAACCTTGAATTACAACAATACCACTGACTTTCCAAGTCAGTCTTCTCAAACAATCTAACAATCCTATACTTTTGAGGAATACAACACCATGACTTCTCAAGTCAAGTCTTCTCCTACCAATCTGACAACCCCAGATTGTAGAAGGAATTACAATGCCTTGAATCTAATTGCTAAGTAATCTGCTACCCCTTCTGACTCCCTCAGATTGTAGACTCTACTTCAAAACTTAGATCTAACACAAGGAAAAGAAAAACGCGAGTGCTTGCTTCTGGAAAACTGGAACTCGCAATTAACCTCACTGAAAACTTGAGTGTTTGCTTTTGGAAGTGTATGACTCTTTTGTGATTTTCGATGCTAAGTCTTCAGTCTTGAGCCTCCTTTAATAGATGCATGGTAGGGTCTTTTCCAAGCTTAAATTCGAGCTGTATCTTGCTGGATTCTCTTGCAAAAATAACTTGTCCAATCAGGTTTCTCTTAAATAAAAAACATATCTTTTTCTGCTCCAGATTGCCTTCGAAAATAACTTTGATCAATCTTGACTTTAATTAATACTGGAACAAATCTTTCTTCCCGCCAATAGCTTCTGAATTCCACAAGACTTCACTTTATTTTTGTATCAAATCCTTTTTATACTTTGATCAAATTTAATCAAGTCACCACTGATTATCATCATGATTAAATCTGGACCGTTTGATCTTCTGCTCTCGTCCACATCTGGACCATACTAAATGATCTGCTGTGATCCTCTGATTTCGGCCAACACTGGACTACACTTTCTGATCTCGACCACTCTGGACTTGTAATCTGATCTGCTGTGATCCTCTGATCTCGGCCAATGCTGGACCACACGTTCTGATCTTCTGAGCTCGCCCAAAACTGGGCCATATACTTAAATCTTGATCATTGACCTGAAACTTTTCCCTCTGATCTGAACCAATTCTGAACTGGGTCTGGATTGAACTGAAATTAAATTTGGACATATGATATTTCAGTCTGGACAATTACCTTCTGATTTGGATCAAGTCTGGATTAAATCTGGACATCATTTCTTCTGGTCTGGACTTAGTTTCATACCCTGAACCATGCTATCTTCTAGTCTGGGCCAAATCTGGATTAAATCTCTTATTCTGGACCAATTAACTGAAGCTCTGATTAAGTCTGGATCATGTTTGGACTGATTATCATTTCACTGCCAAAGTACAGAAATAAAAAACAGAAATAAAAAGTACAGAAATAAAAAACAAAAAAAAAATATAAAATTACAAGAAAATTAAAAACTCCTAAGAAGACTACTTGAGCTAGTCAGATATGGAGATAATGTTGAGATGCTTCTTGATGAACTCGAACCTATCTTCAAGTAAAGCTTTGGTGAAGATGTCAGCCCATTGATCATCAGTGTCCACAAACTGGATGCTTAAAGTCCCTTTTTGAACATGGTCCCTAATGAAATGGTGTTTAATTTCAATGTGTTTGGCTCTAGAGTGTAAGATAGGGTTCTTGGTTAGGTTTATGGCTGAAGTTTTATCACAGAAAAAGGGATATTGGTTTCAAAGATGTTGTAATATTCAAGTTGATGTTTCATACAGAGTAACTGTGAGCTGCATCCTGGTACTGATATATACTCAGCTTCAGCTGTTGACATGGCAATGGTGGTTTGTCTTTTGCTTGACCAAGAGATCAAATTATCACCTAAGACAATGCAGTTGCCGCTTGTACTTTTCGTTTCCAGCTTGTCTCCAGCATAGTCGGAATCACAAAAACCTCTTAGTTTGTAGGTAAGGGTTTTCTTGTATAACAATGTAAGGTTGGTGGTTCCTTTAAGGTATCTAAAAATTTGTTTGACAGCAGTTAAATGGGATTCCCTAGGGGCTTGCTTGAAAACAGGCACAGACACAAACGCTAAACAAAATGTCAGGTCTAGAAGCAGTTAAATAAAGAAGGGATCCAATCATACCTCTGTATGTTTTCTGGTATACCTTTTGGCTGGTTTCATCTTTCTCAAGAGAACAGGTTGGGTGCATGGCGGTGGCCATAGGCTTACATTCACTCATTTTGAACTTTTTAAGAAGTTCTTTAGTGTATTTAGATTGGTGAATGAGTATACCTGATTTACCTTGGTGAATCTGAATTCCCAGGAAGAACTTAAGTTATCCATCATGCTCATTTGGAACTCTTTCTGCATTAGGTCAGAAAACTCTTTGCACAAAGTGCCATTAGTCGATCTAAAGATGATAGCATCAACATAAACTTGAATAATTAAAATATCATTTTTAATGGATTTCCTAAATAGAGTATTATCAATCTGGCCTCTATCAAATTCATTCTTAAGTAGAAAGTTACTAAGTCTGTCATACCATGCCCTTGGTGCTTGTTTTAAACCATATAAATATTTTTTAAGTTTAAAAACATGGTTTGGAAAATCAAAATTTTCAAATCCAGGGGGTTGTTTGACATAGACTTCCTCACTTATATAGCCATTTAAGAATGCACTTTTAACATCCATTTGATACAGTGTTATATCATGATTAGCAGCAAATGATAAAAGAATTCTAATTGCTTCTAACCTAGCCACTGGAGCAAATGTATTAGTGTAATCGATACCTTCCTGTTAACTGTATCCTTGAGCTACTAGTCTGGCTTTGTTCCTTACCACTTCACCTTTTTCATTGAGTTTATTCCTGAACACCCACTTGGTTCCAATAATGTTTTTGTTTGGTCTGGATACCAGATCCCAAACATCACTCCTTTGGAATTCATTCAGCTCTTCTTGCATTGCAAGTATCCAACCTTCCTCTGCCAAAGTCTCATCAACATTGGTTGGTTCAATTGTTGAGAGTAAACCAAACAGTATGGTTTCTCTACATGATGATCTGGTCTTTAAAGGTTCTGCTGCACTGCCAATAATGAAATTTTCTGGATATGAAGACTTGTACTTCCATCCATTCTTTCCCTCTGACTTGTCTTTTGAGTCAGCATGTTCTTCTTCCTTGCTTTTATCTTTCTCAGGTTCTGCTGCTGGTTCAACTTCTGGTTCCTGTGCCTCTGGTTCACCTGCAATTTCCTCATCTTGCTTTGACTTTTCAGATTCAAGTTGTTTATCATCAAAATTAATGTGGATTGATTCTTCCACAGTGTTAGTTTCTTTGTTAAACACTCTATAAGCTTTTGATCTCTCAAAGTAACCAATAAAGGTACACTTTTGAGATGTAGAGTCAAACTTAGCTAAATTATCTTTAGTGTTCAACATAAAACAAGTACAGCCAAATTGCTTAAAGTAGGAAATGTTAGGTTTCTTACCTTTCCACAGTTCATATGGAGTTTTATTTAAGATTGACCTGATGTACACTCTATTCTGAATGTAGCAAGTTGTATTGATAGCTTCTTCCCAAAGGTAGGTGGCAAGCTTCATATCATTCAGCATGGTTCTGGCCATTTCCTACAGTGATCTATTCTTTCTTTCCACCACTCCATTTTGTTGTGGTGTTCTGGGGGATGAGAAGTTGTGAGAGATACCATTCTCATCACAGAATTCTTCAAAGTATTTGTTCTTGAATTCACCTCCATGATCACTTCTGATGGTTATGGTCTTGACACCCTGTTCATTCATTACTTGCTTACAAAAAGAAATAAACATTTTGTGAGATTTATCTTTGTTCTTTAAAAATTTTACCCAAGTCCACCTTGAGTAATCATCAACAATCACAAAACCATATTTCTTACCACTGAGTGAAGCTGTTTGAACAGGACCAAACAGATCTAAGTGAAGTAGTTCAAGTGGTTGAGAGGTAGAAACACATTTTTTAGTTTTGAAAGAACTTTTAGTTTGTTTACCTCTTTGACATGCTTCACACAGAATCTCAGTTTTGGTACTTACCTTAGGGAGCCCTCTTACCAACTGGAGTTTTCTCAATTCAGATATAAGCCTAGGGTTTGCATGCCCTAACCTTTTGTGCCAAATCAGATTCTGCTCACTCAGAGACAATAAGCATTTAACCTGTTGCTTAGCAAGACTAAACAGATCAACTTTATAAACATTATCCTTCCTAGTGCCAATAAATAAAACAGACCCATCAAGTTGACTAACAGCTTTGCAAGTTTTTTGATTAAAGACAACATCATAATTGCAATTACTTAATTGACTTATGCTCAGAAAATTATGTTTTAGCCCTTTAACTAACAGAACATTTTTAATAGAAAGGGAAGAAGAAGTGTTACCAACATTTCCTGTACCAATAATCTGACCTTTCTGGTTTCCTCCAACGGAAACTTTGACTCCATTCTTCATAGTCAGATCCAGAAACATAGATTTGTCTCCTGTCATGTGTTTGGAGAAACCACTGTCAAGATACCAAGCTTTGTGTTGCTGATCGGACCTTGCTCTTTCTCTGTCAGAATCAGAGTCAGACTCAGACTCAACTTCTGTTCGAGCCATCAGAGCCAGTTCTGCTTCTGGCTTGTTTGAGCAGTTTCCTTGATTCTGCTTTGGTCGATAAACCATGTTCCTTTGAAGATTCTGGAACATGTTTTGGTTCTGGTATCTTTGGTGAATCTGGTGATTCTAATAACCTTGATGATTATGGTGATTCTGGTGATTAGGATGAATCTGGTGATTTTGGTGGTTCTGATGAATCTGGTGATTTTGGTAATTCCTGTTTTGGTTCTGGTTCTGGTTCTAGTACTAATTCTGATTTTGGTTCCAGTGTTGGTTTTGGTTCCAGTTTCTATGCTTCTAATACTGGTTCCAGTTCCTGTTCTGATTCTGGTTCCAGTTTTGATTCTGGTTCCAATTCTGCTTCTGCTTCTGATTCTGGTTCTGGTTGAGTTGACCAGACCTTCTTCCATGAGACTCAGATATCCTCTGTCTAGTTGTAGCAGGAACATAAACCTTCTTCTGCTTGTGCATTGCCAACATCCATTCTCCAAGCACCATTATTGGTATCTTCTTTTGGTTGCTCAGAATATCTGTAACATAGACAATTTGATCTTTTGGTACCATAACTGATTGGGTCCAGGTTTGTTAGTTTTACCAGCTCTCTGATCTTGTTCAGATTTTACCATTGGACAAGATAATTCAGAGTGACCTTTCTTAGCACAAACAATGCATAAAACATCAGAATGAACAACTTTAGTTTCAGCAATAGTTTATGTAAAACCAAGACCTCTCTTTCCACTCTTACTGTTTCCATAAATCATAGATGCATATTTACTTCTTTCCATTCCATTAGAAATAAAGTTTTGAAAAAATTGTTCATGCATATCAGATTCACAAACAGTTTTGGTAGTGGAACAAATATTACTTTTGAGAGTTTGGTTTTTAGATTTGAGTCTTGCAACTTCAGTTTTAAAATCCTTGTTTTCAGTTGCATACTCAGAATTTCAATTCTTTAAAACTTGGACTTCTTTGGTTAGATTTTTCTTATCTTCCCTAAGAGTTTTCAGTTTTAAAGACATCTTATTGTTTGCATTTAAAAAGTCTTTTAAAGCCTCAATTAATTCAGATTTAGTGAGATCAGAAAATACCTCACTGTCTTCTCTTCTGATTCTGTTCCAGAGCCTGAGCTGTATCCAGAACTTGAGTTGGTATGAGCCATCAGAGCCAGAATTGCTTCCTCTGATGTGCTTCCAGACTTGCCTGAATGACTGCTTTGATCATTCTTCCTTCTGCCTGCTTTCCTTCCTGAAACAGTGCCTTTACGAAGTCCAGAGGCAGACCTGATGTGTGCCATCATTGCTGTTTCTGCCTCTTCTTCAATAGACAATTCTTCTTCTGATTCTGATACATCTCAGGCTGCCATCAGACCCTTTTTTTTTAATCTGGAACTCTTCTTGTGTTGTTTGCCTTTTTGCATATTTGGACATTCTGACTTGATATGTCCAGGTTCATTGCATCCATAACAGCGATGCTCTTCTTGTCAGATTCTTCCTTTCCTTTGTTGTTATGTTTCTTCTTGAAGCTTCTCCTCTTCCTGTTTTTACAGATCTTAACCATCTATTTGGATAAGTAAGCCATATCATCACTGTCACTGTCGCTATCCTCTAATTCTGGTGTTGTCTTTGCAGCTTTCTTTTGTTTCGACTTCAGGGCCAGATTCTTCTTCTTCTTTGGTTTATCTGCTTGCAGTTCTATTTCATGAGACTTGAGTGAGCTGATCAGATCTTCAAGTTTTAAGTTATTCAAATCTTTGGCTTGCTGAACTGCAGTAACCATTGGTCTCCACTTGAATGGTAAGCTTCTTAGAATCTTCTTGACATGATCTGTTGTTGTGTAGCTTTTCTTCAAGACCTTCAGTCCAGATATCAGAGTCTGGAATCTATAGAACATTCCATCAATGTCTTCATCATCTTCCACCTTGAACATCTCATACTGTTTACCAGTATGTTAGCCCTTGCTTCTTGAACGTGCTGGCTTCCTTCATATGTCAGAACCAGACTGTCGAATATGGTTAAAGCTTTGTGATGCAATTTGTATGCTTTGCTCTGGTGTAGTTTTATATCTTCCATGTCCAGTTCTTTAGTTAGATCTCCTGGATCTTGAGATATGAAGAAACTTCTCATTCTATCCTTCCAATAC
Source organism: Cicer cuneatum (assembly GCA_037974295.1). Taxonomy (NCBI): domain Eukaryota; kingdom Viridiplantae; phylum Streptophyta; class Magnoliopsida; order Fabales; family Fabaceae; genus Cicer; species Cicer cuneatum. Next base: position 21,634,532 of record JBBPBO010001986.1, on the reverse strand, counting down.
TCAAACCTTTCTCCATCAAACAATGGTGGTCTGTTGATGTTGCCTCCCAAATCATCTTTGGATTCTGCAATGTTGAACCCTTGGACCTTTCCTCAAACACTGTTAAGTGCTCAGCCTTGAGACCGAGCTCTGATGCCAATAGAAGGTGCAAACACGAGAAGGGGGGTTGAATTGTGTTTGACTAACTTGAATACTTTTTCTGTTTTTGTAGTTTTATAACAAAACCTAATGTATGAATCAAACAGAGTTAGCAGCGGATATAAAGTAAAAATAAAAACACAGAATTTTATACTGGTTCCCCGTTAGCGAGGCTACATCCAGTCCCTTCACTTTGAAGGTTTTCACTAATTCACAACCTTGAATTACAACAATACCACTGACCCTCCAAGTCAGTCTTCTCAAACAGTCTAACAATCCTAGACTTTTGATATATACAGCACCTTGACTTCTCAAGTCAAGTCTTCTCCTACCAGTCTGACAACCCCATATTGTAGAAGGAATTACAACGCCTTGAATCTAATTGCTAAGTAATCTGCTACCCCTTTTGACTCCCTCAGATTGTAGACTCTACTTCAACAACCTAGATCTAACACAAGGGAAAGAAAAACACGAGCGCTTGCTTCTTGAAAGCTGGAACTCAAAATTAACCTCATTGAAAACTTGAATGTTTGCTTTTGGAAGTGTATGACTCTTTTGTGATTTTCGATGCTAAGTCTTCAGTCTTGAGCCTCCTTTTATAGATGCAGATTAGGGTCTCATCTAAGCTTAAATTTGAGCTGTATCTTGCTAGATTCTCTTGCAAAAATAACTTGTCCAATCGGGTTTCTCTTAAAAAAAAACATATCTTTTTCTGCTCATGATTGCCTTCGAAAATAACTTTGACCAATCCTGACTTTAATTAATTATGGAACAAATCTTTCTTCCCGCCAATAGCTTCTGAATTCCACAAGACTTCACTTTATTTTTGTATCAAATCCTTTTAATACTGTGATCAAATTTAATCAAGTCTCCACTGATTATCATCATGATTAAATCTGGACCATTTGATCTTCTGCTCTCGTGCACATTTGGACCATACTAAGTGATCAGTTGTGATCCTCTGAATTCGGCAAACACTGGACCCCACTTTCTGATCTTCTTATCTCGACCACTCTCGACTTGCAATCTAATCTGCTATGATCCTCTGACCTCGACCAATGCTAGACCACATGTTCTGATCTTTTGATCTCGACCAACACTGGGCCATGGTCTGATCTTCTAATCTCGGCCAACACTGGGCCATATACTTAAATCTTGACCATTGATCTGAAACTTTTCCCTCTGATCTGAACCAATTCTGAACTAGGTTTGGATTGAACTGAAATTAAATCTGGACATATGATATTTCAGTCTGGACAATTACCTTCTAATTTGGATCAAGTCTGGATTAAATCTGGACATCATTTCTTCTGGTCTGGACTTAGTTTCATACCCTGAACCATGTTATCTTCTGGTTTGGGCCAAATCTGGATTAAATCTCTTATTCTAGACCAATTAACTGAAGCTCTGATTAAGTCTGGATCATGTTTGGACTGATTATCATTTCACGGCCAAGCTATCTTCTGGTCAGAATAAATTCTTGGCCAAGTCTGACTTATGAATCCTTCTAGTCTGGAACAAGTCTCCCTCTGGCAGGCTTCCTTCTGGTCTGGTCCAGGTCTCCTTCTAGACTCTGCTTCCTTCTGATCTGGGCCAGGAAAGATATCCTCTGATGGTATTTTGACATCCTGGAGTATCCTCTGGTGTTTTCAGGATGCATCCTCTGGTACCTTCTGGATGCATTATCTGGTGACTTCTAGAGGTGTATCCTCTGGTCTGATTTTACCTTCTGATTACTCATCCCCTGCCTTTGGTGACTTCAGCTTCTGCCTCTGATAACTTCATCTTCTGGTGGCATTTAATATAGTAATTCAAGGTACAAAATAAGATTACATGGAGTGCTTTTGTAAACATCAAAATCCTAAGTACTTAGAACCAACTTGGTTCCAACAACCCTATTATTTAATATGTTAGAATATAACATTTCTATTATCTGATTTACTACATGGTATCATTAATAAATCGATCCTTCCCATGACCAAATACGACATGGCTACATAAATAGAAACCAACACAATCAAGGAGGACAACAATGGATCTTTCTCACCTTAAGTCAATGCAAATCATGGTGTAACATTCGAGACCCATCTACCCATTACAAGACACAAACTGAATGGGAACAACTACCTTAAATGATCACCATCAGTTTTGATGTTCATCAGTGGTAAAGGAAAAGACAAATATCTTTCTGGTGAAAAAGTTGCCCCAAAAACAGAAGATGCAACCTACAAACACTGGAAGATCGAGGTTAGCATAGTCATGTCATGGCTAATAAATTTCATGACAAATGAATTAGTGAGAATTTCTTGTTGTACACCACATCAAATGAAATTTGGAATGATGCAAAGGAATTTTACTCGAGAAAAGAAAACACATAAGCAATCTTTGAGATTGAGACAACTTTATAGGATTTTCGACAAGGAGATCTAACAGTCATACAGTTCTATAACTCTGTCACGTGTCAATGGTAGCAACTTGATGTGTTTGAAGAACATAGTTGGACCTGCTCGGCTGATTCCAAGAAATACAAGGAAATTGTTGAGAAGAAATTTTTTTTGAAGTTCTTGATTGGACTTAACAAGAACTTGATTGAAGTACGAGGAAGGATACTTGGAACCAAGCCTTTACCAAGTATCAGAGAAGCCTTCTCTAAAGTACGAAAAGAAGAAAGCAGGAAGAAAATGATGCTGGTAGAGTCTTGTACAATAGCTGCCATGGAAAATCAGTCAGAACTTGCTGCCCGAGGAGTCCATAATCATTCTGGAGATAATTGGTTGAAGAAAAAGAGGCCTTGGTGTGGTCATTGTCAAAGAACTGGCCACGCTAAAGACACATGCTGGAACATACATGGGAAACGTGCTGCTTGGAAACCTTTAAAATCCACCATGAACATGGAAATTCAAGGCAATCATGTCTCAACTGAAGAAGTAAATCACACAGCTGCTCCCCAATCCACTCCATTTAGTCAAGAGAAAATTGAAGCCCTTCAAAAGATGTTCTCTCATATGTCCTCCCATAATGGTACCAAAGTTGCATCATTAGCTCACAAAGGTAATTTCTTAACTGCTTTTATTGTTGAAACGGGAAATCATAAGCCATGGATAGTTGATTCGGGTGCTTCAGATCACGTGACGGGGGATAAATCACTATTTCATCATTATATTCCATGTTATGATGGACTATCTATAAAAATTGACGATGGTTCATTCTCTAAAGTAGCTGATACAGGTTTGGTCACTCTGACAAAAGATATAGAGTTAAAATCTGTCCTACATGTTCCCGACATGGATTGCAATTTGTTATATGTGAGTAAGCTTTCTAATGATCTTAACTGTGTTGCTAAGTTTGCCTCAAATTTGTGTGAATTTCAGACTTTGGATTCGAGGAGGAGGATTGGCAGTGCTAAGATTTTCTCAGGACTCTAACTATTTCAAACAAATCATCCTCCTATAAGCAAACTCACAATGCAGCTTGTGTTGAGTTAACCAACCAACAAAATAAGGATAGTGCTATTATGTTGTGGTACTATCATCTAGGTCACCCAAGTTTTATGTATCTTAAAAAATTGTGTAATTTATTATGCAAAAATAAAAATGCGAAGTTTATCAATTTTCTAAACATGTTCTTCATTCTTAATATGTGTTACCTTATAAAGCCTCTCATCCTTATTCACATGATTCACAGCAATGTGTAGGGACTATTTAGAATAAAAAAATAACAGTATCTAGATGGTTTGTGTTGTTTATGGATGATCATTCTAGAATAACATGGTTGTTCCTTATGAAAGAAAAGTCTGAACTTGGTCAAATTTTATGAAAATTCAATAACAAGGTTCAAACTCAATTTTAAATCAAAATTCAAGTTCTAAAAACATATAATGCAAGAGAGTACTATGAAACGTCTCTTGGAGAATATTTGGACAACCATGGGATCATTCATCAAAGCTCTTGTGTTGACACCTCATGTAACACCCTGATTTTTAATAGCGTGAGTGTATTTTTTTTCTTTCAAAACAACTAAAAGAAATTCAAATTAAAATAAAATCATTCAATAAAGTAATGCGTCGTAATCCAACACGACAAAAGTAATTAAATAATTATATCATAAGTATAACTAGTTAAAATAGTTTTGGGAATAAATATTCGAAATATACAAATGGAAAATACAACGGGGCTATGAGACCAGTCAGACAACGCTCATACCCCTGGGGTATTCTCGGCACACACCTGCGCAGAAATGCTGCTCCAAGAATGCTATCTCCCCCCATGGTCACATCAAAAAAATGGAACATGGACCCACCGACAAAAGTCACTATCAGAGTACGTCATAAATACAATCATCCCAAAACGAATAAGTACAACCACCAAAAACACTAGTGCCCTATACAACAAAACTATTCTAATAATGCACTACAACTACAATAGCAAGGGTTACCACCACACTCTCCATAAGTCTCGTCTGACACAGTAGCTAGCCTTGACGTGACATCCTCCTCCTCATCAGCTAGAGAAGGATCAATCTCCTCTAAAGTCAGATCTATCCATAATATATGTCGCTTTGGAGGCGCTGGAATATCGAAACAGTCCTCCATTGGCCTAGACGGATCTGGAATATCAACCTCCGCTGGCGTAAGCCCTTTTTCCTTCTCACCCGCTTTTGGTTCAGGCACCGCATCTCTTGCTACCACGGTAGGAGTCACCACACCTACAGTGGCCTCCGTCTCAACTCCAACTGTCGGACCCTTTGCGTCTGTAAATACCCCGTTCGCCTCAAGTACCAGTCCTGAAGGTACTGGAAAATCGATCCGCGCGTGAGTGTGTTCCACATACGACACTGCCCCGGCGATCCTACTAGTTCTCACCAATCTCCCCGTATAAGTACCCCTACTTGAGCTGGGGTCGTATACCCAAGCAATCGGCATATGACGATCAAGGAAATCTAACGACGTCTCCGTCATCAGGGTAACCGTCGGTGGTACGGGCTTGGGTATCATTTGAGGGCAAAGCCCAATTTTCCACAATAATGTAAAGGGTCACCAACTGAAATTAACAATTAACAAATAGCAGTTATGTCAAAGATAACAAATACATACATGGCATGTTCCAGCACTATAACAACAGTGATAAAATAAGTATACCCACTTATTAAAATGTATAACATCTACATTTTCGAAAAAAACCAAAAACTTAGAGTACAGATCATGTTGCAAGTTCAAATACAATCCACAATCACAATAACTCATTAGGAACTTTGAATTTTAAGGTACTTGCACATATCGTTTCCACACATCAGCTCATAACAATCATGACTCACAAGTCAACCAACCCAATGCAATGCGTATATGCCAATGCACATGATTCTGGAATTTCCAAGATAAAAACCCTCATTGAATTGGCGTAAATCATAATTGTACCGCCTATCACAGGCCAAAGTACTAATTACCAAGGTGCAGTCGCATCACAGACTAGCACGATTTACTTGTGTATCCTATCACAGGCACTACACATAAGTTAAATGCCTGCAAGGATAATATGGATCGTCTAATCACGCGGAACAACCCTGTAGCCCATCACAGTCACTACTTAACTTCGTGGCCCATCACGCTCACCACATAACAACAAAACCCTCGAAAGGGAGTAAATCGTAATTGTACCGCCTATCACAGGCCAAAGTACCAATTACCGAGGTGCAGTATCTCACGGACTACCACGATTTACTTAAAGTGTATCCTATCACAGGCACTACACACAAGTGAAATCCTCACACAGATAGAATGGACCGTCTAATTCACGCGGAACCACTCTGTAGCCCATCACAGTCACTACTTACCTTCATAGCCCATCACGACCACCGCTCAACTCTGTGTCCCATCGTAGTCACCACTTAACTATGCAATGCATGAGCGTACTCTGTTTCTCTTCACTGAAATCAGTACGTAAATGTTATTAAGAAACCCGGACACTTCATCACCATTTCAAAACAATCTCAAAAGAACCTCATATAATTTATTATATGCCTTAAAAATGTTTTCCAAATCATTAAGTGCATGAACAGATATTTAAAAACCATAATTTTTGGCAAAATTCCAATATGTATTCGAATACAGCTTCCTTGTAGCCGAATATAGAGGCTAATTCAGTAGCAAAATCTGCAATTCTATATTCGAATACGAAGGGGTCGTAGCCGAATACAGATGTGAAGTCAGAAGCAAAATCTGCAATTCTGTATTCGAATACGAGGGTGTCGTAGCCGAATATAGATGCTAAGTCAGAAGCAAAATCTGCAATTTTGTATTCGAATACGAGGTTGTCGTAGCCAAATACAGATGTTAAGTCAGTAGCAAAAATCACGTATTTGTATTCGAATACAGAGTTTCGTATTCGAATAAGAGGATCAAAATTTGAATAAAAACTGAACTTTGCAGAGGTGTATTTGAATACACTAGTGTCGTATTCGAATACATCTTCGAAAACAGTGTACTTTTTCAAGTAAATTTCAACTTGAGCTCAAACTCTTTGAAAAATCACTACAAACACCACAACACAAGCCTATCAGCAACAACATTAACATTAGCCTCTTCAACAACAACAACAAGAACATCTTACACACACTAACATAGCAGTAACAACAATATCATAACAACAAAGACATTCTTATCATCAAAACACAAGATGACGTTTCCAACAAAGATAGCACATTTATCAACCATCAAACACATATTTAGAGTTCCTACATGCAAACTAAAAAGTTGGAAGGAGCCTCTTACCTTCGTTATGCTTTCTCGATCGTTTTCGTTATCGCGACCAAAACCGGCAAAACTCTCGTTTGCGTCGTCGATACCAAAGTTAGCTCACTAGCACCGTAGTGAGGAGATGAATAACTTTCCCTCTTGACACTCTTGGAATGGAAGCTTAGATCTTGAAGTAATCTAGGTTTTGAGTATGGTTTTTTGTTACCAACACAAACAGTTTGCAAAGCAAAAATGAGGAAGAAGAAGAAAGAAGGGTACGCGGACAGGTGAGGGAGAAGATTTTTCTTTCTCTTTCTGATTTTCCTTCAGCTTGCATTCCTCTCATATAACATATATATTACTTACGTGTTAAGTATATATATATATATAATTATTAAAACTATTTCTCAATTAACTAAATACTTCCATCGCAACTCTATTGACAGATAAAATGCCCGGTATTAAATTGCTCGTAATATAATTAAATTATTCCTCGACAAATAATTTTAGTCAATCTCAAAATATATATATATATACATATATTAAACATTTTACAATTATCTCAAAATATATTTGATATTTAATCCATAAATTAATTTAAAATTAAGGGTCTTACACCCCATAGTAGAAAGAAAAAATAGACACATCTTGGAAATTGCTAGATCTCTTATGTTTACCACACATGTTCCAAATTTTTTCAGGGTGAAACTGTCTTAACAGCCACATATTAATAAATAGAATGTCTTTTCGTGTACTAAAATTTCAAAGTCTCTACCATATCATTTCCAACTATTATCCTCATACCCATGTCCTATCTACTCTTCCAACTAAAGTTTTTGGTTATTCTATGTTGTCCACCAACAAGCCAGTAAACTTGACCCAAGGGCTCTCAAGTGCATATTTATAAGGTACTCTCCTAACCAAAAAGGATACAAATGCTATTCCCTAACTACTAGAAAATTTTATAACTCAATGGATGTTACATCCTTTGAAAATTAGCCATTTTATACGAAAACTAATATTCAGGGGGAGAGTTTCACACAAGAATACCAGCTTTGGGATATTGGAGTCAACCTATAGTGAGAATTTCTATGTGTCACCTCAAGTAAACCAAACTCACCCACCCAAATGTATTCCTTGATCCTAACACTATTTTCCCTTTGCCCATGTCAGACCAGCCCAATACTCAGCCTTCAATTCTGCCTCTTCCAGTGTTATACCATCCTAATTCTCAGTCAGAATTGCCTAAAACTCATTCCTATATTTTTTGTGTCAGAACAGCCTTAAGAGCAACCTCATGTTCAGCCCTCTGATTCAAACCAATCTGCTGAAATAAGTGAGTTTCGTGTCTATATTAGAAGGAACAACAAACATAAAGGGAAAGCTTTGCAGCAAATCGAAGACTATCAGGAATCCAATTGTGACCCTACTCCCATTGTTATTGCATATGATGACATACCTATTGCTTTACGAAAAGACAAACGGTCTTGCACTAATCATCCTATTTGCAAATTTTTCTCTTATGATAAATTATCTCCCCATCACTTGGCTTTTGTTAGCAACCTTGATAAAATTCAGGTTCCAAATTATGTCCATGAAGCTCTCCTAAAGCCTGAATGGAAGAAAACCACATTGGAGGAAATTCATGCAGTTGAAAAGAACGAGACTTGGAAGTTATCTGATCTACCATTAGGAAAATGTCCAGTGGGATGCAAATGAATTTTCACCATTGAACAAAACTCATATGGCAGCATCAAAAGATTCAAGGCACGATTGGTTGCAAAAGATTTGGCGAAAGAGACATTTGCTCCTGTTGCAAAACTCAACACAGTTCGGATTTTACTCTCACTTGCCTCAAATCTTGATTGGCCTCTCTATCAAATGGATGTGAAAAATGCTTTCCTAAATGGTGATCTCGAATGTGAAGTTTACATGGAGATTCCCCTGGGTTTTGAGACCTCGAACGATACAAATCAAGTTTGCAAACTCAAGACATTTTTGTATGGATTGAAACAATCACCTAGAGCTTGGTTTGACAAATTTAGAAATGTGGTAAGGAAGTTTGAATAGATTCAATGTCAGACAGACCATACAATGTTTCTAAAACAATTGTGACACCCTAAACCCAAACTGAAGTAAAAAGTAAAATGCACTAGTTTTGAAGGAGATTCGCAGCGATTCCAAAGTAGCGTATAAAAAAATTTCTTTTTAAAATATAAGGTTCAAGACGTCACACTCACAATTACACAAAATGCTCGCATAAAAATTCTCAATTAAAAATCCATTTATATCGAATATAGGTGAGGTTTATTAAATAAATATTACTGACAAGAAAACACGTTCTAAACTTATAGACAATTAATTTCTACCTCTGAATAAAAGATAAAAAAATAACACAATTGGTCAATCGAATTTACAAAAATCTAAATTAGTTTATAACTCAACAAAACATGACAAATCACCCCCACCCAGTGTCACCTATCAGAGCATGGATCACCAACCGATAACCTGAAATATCTGCGCTCTCGCAAGCGCCAAACACAAGCAACGAGGGGTGAGCTTTGAAAACATGTAATAGTATAAAATAATTGAGAAGAAGACGTACAATATATTAAACACCGTATTATATCAAATCACAATCAACAAGAATAATCAATGTAAAACATTGATACAATCCATAACATCAAGTAAGTCAACACACAAATCAAGTAATGTTATGCATGCTCTTATACTCTAGACTCCTCCTCTTTCTTTGGTACCATTCTAACTTTGAAGTACTTGGTTAGGAGGTTTGATACTATGCCATTATCCCGGTGGACGGATAACTCAAATTGACTCTGTCCTCACAAATCCGCTCAACTCAACCCAAGACACATGTACGCGGCAGTCGAGGTAAACGTGTGTTGCGTGGTAGCTCCCGACATTTGGAGTGCTACCTCCAAGTCACCTAGGAATTCCCCACCCGAATACCTCCAAGGTCTAACTATCTTGCCTTACGGCTCAATAGTAGACCGCCACGATCAGGCTCAATTCAGTTGTACTTCCCTGAAATCACTAGGCTTGTCAGACCCTACCTATATGATGACAAGATAATCCCGACTTCAAACAATTAACATCCAGATTCTCCCCTCGTTGGCCTAGGCTACTCACTCCATTAAGAGAACCATCATTGGCACAGGTCAACTTCATCACTATTCAATTAAACACAATATGTATTTCATGATATTCATCAAGGTGGTAACGTCATAAGTCAACAAGTATACATCATCATTGCATATTCCCATAGTCATGTATTACATTCAAAATTTATCATTATAATACACAAGCTCCAACAATACAAGATTTTTACTCACAGATAATAATACTAGATCATTCACACACACCACGTCAATTGCAATGCAAGTAATTACAATTCATCACGTTTTATATCATATAACAATATCAAGGGTGGATATAAACAAAATACATAATACATCAAATACACAATTCTACAATAATTCAACTACCACAAAATTTTCAAAATCAAATCAAAAAACACCCTATAAAAGTTTCTAACTCATATTTTAACCTCACCAAATTCAAGTTTCTAATTCATATTGAGTGGGAAATACAGTTTTCCCGTTCATCACACTTAATTTACACTCGTGAATTCAAACTCACTCTCACCCAATACCTGCTTTGACGATCTTGTACGATAATAAGTTTCAGCAACGCAATAGCAATTGCAATCCGGAGATTCAATTATTTGAGGAGTCCATAAAATAATCGGAATGCATACGAACGGTTCGAAACAACGCTTACGGATAACAACAACGATGTTGTAATTCAAAAATAAGAGCACATCATTGTCGAAAATTAATTAACATGAACAGTTGAAACACAATGAACTTTGAATACGAAGTTCGTCGAAAAAGACTTACCGTAACGCCGACGACAACGGGTTTTCACGGATTTTGCCGAAATTGAGAAAAAAACATTGTAGGACAAAGCTCTCACGCATAGATCACAGAACCAGTTTCCGTTATTTCAAACCAAAACCACAGCGACCAGAATCGAGGCTTGAAGGCGATGGTTAGAATTTTTGATTTGGTCATGGGTTGTTGTTTTGATTACGGTTTTTCTCATAGATGAAGGAGTTGAGCATTCGGAATGAAACAGATCGTAAGGTAGATTGCCTATATGGTCTGATTCTTCACCATTGGTGCATGTGGTGCCTGAAACTAGCAAAAATGGTGATAGACGGTGGGTTTCGCGGTGGAGATAAGGATGCACTTTACATAAGATATTCAACGATTTGATTTGTAGAAGGATGAGAATGAAAGGTATTGTTATGGGTGTATTGATTGGTTTGAAGCGAGTCAAATTGGGGTTCAAAATGGCATTACATTTGGGATGAAGATGAAATGCATAATGTTTGTAAAATCGGCGCCGTAACTAGGTATTTTTGTAAGACAATAAACAGTGACCATGGGGTGTGAATAGCGGTCACTAAAAAGAAAGGATGTGCAAATCACTAACAAGCCAAAAACTATCTTTATTTATTTACGCTAATTAAACCTTTTAGCTTAATGATTCACACAGAGCACTAGGTTAAGTAAATTGCCACCCCCAGACTAATTACAAGTGTTTTCATGATTATATTTTATAATAATAAGTAAATTAAACTATTTAACGCATCATTAAAAAAATTAATTACTAGGATAAACCACCTAAATTTAATAATCATTTACTTGACTCATCTATAACATAAAATTTTATTCTTCCAAGTACTCATACTAAAATAATATTATTCTTAAAAGAATAAATAAAATAAATATATATTAAAAGCTTATATTAACAATTAAATTAAAATATATTCAAAATTTTCCATTAAAGCATGAACATGTATAAGGAGAATTAATCAGAATATTACTTATGTATTACTAAGAAATTTAGGGTGTTACAACAATCATCGTCAAGGAAGAAGGTTATCTTATAGTATATGTGGATGATATTTTTCTAAAATGAGACATGATGAAGAAATTAAGAGATTAAAGAGTCTCCTAGCCAACAAATTTGAGATTAAAGACTTGGAAAATCTCAAATATTTCCTTGGGATAGAGGTTGCTCAATCTAAGAAAGGTATTTCAGTTTCTCAACGAAAATATGTCCTAGATCTCCTAAAAGAGACAAGTTGAAGGTGCAAACACGAGAAAGGGGGGTTGAATTGTGTTTGACTAACTTGAATACTTTTTCTGTTTTTACAGTTTTATAACAAAACCTGATGTATGAATGAAACAGAGTTAGAAGCGAATATAAAGTAAAAATAAAACACAGAATTTTATACTGGTTCACCGTTAACGAGGCTACGTCCAGTCCTTTCACTTTGAAGGATTTCACTAATTCAAAACCTTGAATTACAACAATACCACTGACCCTCCAAGTCGGTCTTCTCAAACAGTCTAACAATCCTAGACTTTTGAGGAATACAGCACCTTGACTTCTCAAGTCAAGTCGTCTCCTACCAATCTGACAACCCCATATTGTAGAAGGAATTCAACGCCTTGAATCTAATTGCTAAGTAATCTTCTACCCCTTTTGACTCCTTCAGATTGTAGACTCTACTTCAACAACTTAGATCTAACACAAGGGAAGGAAAAACACGAGTGCTTGCTTCTGGAAAGCTGAAACTCACAATTAACCTCACTGAAAACTTGAGTGTTTGCTTTTGGAAGTGTATGACTCTTTTGTGATTTTTCGATGCTGAGTCTTCAGTCTTGAGCCTCCTTTTATAGATGTGAATTAGGGTATCTTCCAAGCTTACATTCGAGCTGTATCTTGCCAGATACTCTTGCAAAAATACCTTGGCCAATCGGGCTTCACTTAAATAAAAAAACATATCTTTTTAGCTCCAAATTTGCTTTCAAAAATAACTTTTCCCAATCTTGTCTTTTATTAATTCTGCATCAAATCTTTCTTCCCGCCAATAGCTTATGCATTCCTATACGACTTCAATTTATTTTTGTATCAAATCTTCTTAATACTTTGATCAAATTTAATCAAATCTCCACCGATTATCATCATGATTAATTCTAAACTGTTGATCTTCTGCTCTCGTCCACATATGGACCATAGAAACTGATCTGCTGTGATCCTCTAATCTCGGCCAACACTGGACCATACTTTCTGATCTTCTGATCTCGACCACTCTGGACTTGCAATCTGATCTGCTGTGATCCACTGATTTCAGCCAACACTGGACCACACATTTTGATCTTCTGATCTCGGTCATCACTGGGCAATATGGTCTGATCTTCTGATCTCGGCCAACACTGGGCCATGATGCTTAAATATGGACCATTGATCTGAACATCTTCCCTCTGATCTAGACCAATTCTGGTTTGGGCCTGGATTGATTTGAAATTAATTCTGGACAAATGATATTTAATTTTGGACATTTACCTCTTGATCTAGATCAGGTCTGGATTAAATCTGGACATCATTTCTTCTGGTCTGGACTTAGTTTCATACTCTGAACCAAGCTATCTTCTGGTCTGGACCAAGTCACTTGTTCTGGACCAATTATCTGAGCTCTGGTTATGTCTGGATCATGTCTGGACTGTTTATCATTTCACTGCCAAGCTATCTTCTGGTCAGAATAAATTCTGGACCAAGTCTGATTTATGATTCCTTCTGGTCTGGATCAACTCTCCCTCTGGCAGGCTTCCTACTGGTCTGGTCCAGGTCTCCTTCTAGACTCTGCTTCCTTTTGACCTGGGCCAGGAAAGATATGCTCTGATGGTATTTTGACATCTTGGAGTATCGTTTGGTGCTTTTAGGATGCATCCCCTGGTACCTTCTGGATGCATTATCTCGTGACTTCTGGAGGTGTATCCTCTGGTCTGATTTAACCCTCTGATTAATCATCTTTTGCCTCTGGTGGCTTTAGCCTCTGCCTCTGATAACTTCATCTTCTGGTGGCATTTAATATAGTAATTCCAGGTACAAAATAAGATTACATGGAGTGCTTTTGTAAACACCAAAATCCTAAGTACTTAGAACCAACTTGGTTCCAACAATCTCCCCCTTTTTTATGATGACAAAACCTTAACTTATTTTGCTTGTTTGTAATTCGATGTACTTGAAATATTCCCCCTCGGACCAATCTCTCCCCCTAAGTCTAATATTGACTTTTTCTTCTCTTTTTCCACTCCTTCTTGAATCACTCTTTCTTTTCTTCACTTCTCCTCTCCTTTTCAACTCCTTCTCTATTCATCTCTTTCTGATTTATTTTTCTCTCTCCCAGTTTCTTCTCCTCTTCAACTCCTTCTCTTTTCACTCTTTCTTTTTCTCTCTTAATTTTTCTCTCTCCCTGTTTCTTCTCCTTTTCAACTCCTTCTCTTTTCATCTCTTTCTTTTTCGCTCCTCCTTTCTTTTTATCTCTCCTTTTCTACTTATTTCTCCTTTTTCTCTCTCTCTCTCTCTCCCCCTTTTTGTCATCAGCCAAAAAGACGTCCTACTATTTTTGTATTTTTGTTTTTCTCTTTACAAAGTACAGAAATTAAAAACAAAAAAATAAAAGATATAAATTACAAGAAAATTAAAAACTCCAAAGAAGACTACTTGAGCTATTCAGATATGGAGATAATGTTGAGATGCTTTTTGATGAACTCGAACCTATCTTCAGGTAATGCTTTGGTGAAGATGTCAGCCCATTGATGATCAGTGTCCACAAACTGGATGCTTAAAGTCCCTTTTTGAACATGGTCCCTAATGAAATGGTGTTTAATTTCAATGTGTTTGGTTCTAGAGTTTAAGATAGGGTTCTTGGTTAGGTTTATGGCTGAAGTTTTATCATAGAAAAAGGGATATTGGTTTCAAAGATGTTGTAATCTTCAAGTTGATGTTTCATCCAGATTAACTATGAACTGCATCCTGCTACTGATATATACTCAGCTTCAGCTGTTGACATGGCAATGGTGCTTTGTCTTTTTCTTGACCAAGAGATCAAATTATCACCTAAGAAAGTGTAGTTGCCAGGAAGAACTTAAGTTCTCCCATCATGCTCATTTGGAACTCTTTCTACATTAGATAAGAAAACTATTTGCACAAAGTGCCATTAGTAGATCCAAAGAAGATATCATCAACATAAACTTGAATAATTAAAATATCATTTTTAATGGATTTCCTAAATAGAGTATTATCAATCTGGCCTCTATCAAATTCATTATTAAGCAGAAAGTTACTAAGTCTGTCATACCATGCCCTTGGTGCTTGTTTTAAACCATATAAACATTTTTTTAAGTTTAAAAACATGGTTTGGAAAATCAGAATTTTCAACTCCAGGGGACTGTTTGAGATAGACTTCCACACTTATATAGCCATTTAAGAATGCACTTTTAACATCCATATGATACAGAATTATATCATGATTAGCAGCAAATGATAAAAGAATTCTAATTTCTTCTAACCTGGCCACTAGAGCAAACGTCTCAGTGTAATCAATACCTTCCTGTTGACTGTATCCTTGACCTACAAGTATGGCTTTGTTCCTTACCACTTCACCTTTTTCTTTGAGTTAATTCCTAAACACCCACTTGGTTTCAATAATGTTTTTGTTTGGTCTGGATACTAGATCCCAAACATCATTCCTTTGGAATTCATTCAGCTCTTCTTGCATTGCAAGTATCCAACCTTCCTCTGCCAAAGCTTCATCAACATTGGTTGGTCTGCATCAACTTCTGGTTCTGGAAGATCTCTAAAAGCTTCTGATTCTGGTAAATCTGCAACAGCTTCTGATTATGGTAGATATGTAACAGCTTCTGATTCTAGTAAATATCCAAATTTCTCTTCTGACTTATTTTGGTTGTTTCTGACTTGATCAGATTTATCTTTTGAAGATTTGTCATGTGTTGCTGACTTGCTTGTATCCTCTTCCTTTCTAGGTACTTCTGTTTCTTCTGCTTCTGCTCCCTTCGGTTCTAGAGAACCTGCACACTATCTTTATCTTGCTTTGATTTGTCAAGATCAAGCAGTTTGTCATCAGATTTAATGATAATAAAACTCATATAATGAAAGTAAATACAACTAGTTCGTCAATTATGTTTCTAGTAAAACAACTTTTGGTTCTGGTAAGTATCAGCTTCCTCTAGTTCTGGTAAACCAGCATCAGTTTACTTTGGTTCTGGTTAACCTGTATTAGCTTCATCTTGCTTTGACTCTTCATGTCATGCTATTTGTCATAATACAGATCAATTAATTTAAAAATTGAACTCAATACAGCCAAACCATTAATTCTGCTTCTGATGGTTTCTGCAACCACTAAAATGCTATTTCTGCTGAAGTGTTCAATTCCTGTGAATCACCTGGTTCCTTTAAATCTTTGAGAGACTGCAAAATACTTATCTAGCTTTGATTTTTAAGATCAAGCTTTTGGTTATCACAGTAAACATAAGTTTCAAACAATAATAGTATTTACAGCAAGATGTAACCTCTATGTCAACAATTTCAGTTTTACTCTGAAAATCCTCTTGCTTTTGATTTTCAGATTCTGAATCTGTATGTTTTGTTATTACATGGTTTGGATTAAGGGATTTGAATTCCCTTCTAGGTTTGTAGTCTTGATGAATTTCACTGGAGTATTTGAAGAACTCTCCTGATTCTGATTCTTCTCTTTCTACTTTGGCTGATACACCATGTTCCTCTGGTGATTCTAGAACTTATGGTGATTCTGGTAATTATACTGGTTCTGGTTCGGGTTCTGGTACTTATTCTGATTCTGGTTCCAATGTTGGTTCTGGTTCCAATTCATATGCCTCTAATACTAGTTCCAGTTTTGGTTCCAGTTCCTGTACCTCTGATACTGGTTCCAGTTCTAATTTCTGGTTCCAATTCCTGTACGTTTGATACTGGTTCTAGTTCTGATTTTGACTCTAGTTCATGTTCTAATTCGTGTGATATGTGTGATTTTTTTGATATTTCTTGTTCCTCCTATGATTCTGGTTCTGGTTCTGATAGGTATTGTGTTGACCAGTTCTTTTTCTACCAGAGTCAATTGGCTTTTGTTTGGTAGATGTTGGAACATAAACCTTCTTCTGCTTGTGCATTGCCAACATCCATTGTCCAGGCACCATTGTTGGTTTCTCCATCTGGTTGTTTAGAATATCTGCAACATAGACAATTTGATCTTTTGGTACCCAGAACTGGTTGGGTCCAGGTTTGTTAGTTTTAACAGCTCTCTGATCTTGTTTAGATTTTACCATTGGAAAAGATAATTTAGAGTGACCTTTCTTAGCACAAACAATGCATAAAACATCGGAATGAACACCTTTAGTTTCAGCAACAGTTTCTGTAAAACCAAGACCTCTCTTTCCAATGTTACTATTTCCATAAATCATAGATGCATATTTACTTCTTTCCATTCGATTAGCAATAATGTTTTGAAAAAATTGCTTATGCATATCAGATTCACAAACAGTTTTGGAAGTGGAACAAATATTCCTTTTGAGAGTTTGGTTTTCAGTTTTGAGTCTTGCAACTTCAGTTTTAAAATCATTGTTTTCAGTTGCATACTCCAAATTTTGATTCTTTAAAACTTGGACTTCTTTGGTAAGATTTTTCTTATTTTCCCTAAGAGTTTTCAATTTTAAAGACATCTTATTGTTTGCATTTAAAAAGCCTTTTACAGCATCAATTAATTCAGATTTAGAGAGATCAGAAAATACCTCATTGTCTTCATCTTTTGAATCTGTTCCAGAGCCTGAGCTGTATCCTGAACTTGAGTTGGTATGAGCCATCAGAGCCAGAATTGATTCCTCTGATGTGCTTCTAGACTTGCCTAAATGACTGCTTCGATCATTCTTCCTTCTGCGTGCTTTCCTTCCTGAAATCGTGCCTTTATGATGTCTAGAGGCAAACCTGATGTGTGCCATCATTGCTGATTCTGCTTCTTCTTCATCAAAAGATTCTTCTTCTGATTATGATACATCCCAGGCTGCCATCAGACCTTTTTTTTTAATCTGGAACTCTTCTTGTGCTGTTTGCCTTTTTCCAGATTTGGACATTCTGACTTGATATGTCCAGGTTCATTGCATCCATAACAGATGATGCTCTTCTTGTCAGATTCTTCCTTTCCTTTGCTGTTATGTTTCTTCTTGGAGCCTTTTCTCTTCCTATTTTCCCGGATCTTAACCATCTGTTTGGTTAAGTAAGCCATATCATCACAGTCAATGTCGCTATCCTCTGATTCTGGTGCTGCGCTTGCAGCTTTCATCTGTTTCGACTTCAGGGCCAGATTCTTCTTCTTCTTTGGTTCATCTGCTTCTAGTTCTATTTCATGAGACTTGAGTGAGCTGATCAGATCTTCAAGTCTTAAGTTGTTCAGATCTTTGGCTTGCCGAACTGTAGTAACCATTGGTCTCCACTTGGTTGGTAAATTTCTTAGAATCTTTTTGACAGTATCTGTTGTCGTGTAGCTTTTCTTCAAGACCTTCAGTCCAGATATCAGAGTCTGGAATGTACAGAACATTCCACCAATGTCTTCATCATCTTCCATCTAGAACATCTCATACTGTTTGACCAGTATGTTAGCCCTTGCTTCTTAAACCTGCTTGCTTCCTTCATAGGTCAGAACCAAACAGTCAAATATGCTCTTTGTTGTTTCTTTATCTGTGCATCTATCAAATTCCTTGAATGTGATGGCACTGATCATAATGGTTCTAGCTTTGTGATGTAGTTTGTATAATTTGCTCTTGTCTGGTTTCATATCTTCCATGTCCAGTTCTTTAGTTGGATCTCCTGGAACAGTAGGTGCAGTGTATCCTTTGACTACCAGCTTCCAGAATTCAGGATCTGGAGATATGAAGAAACTTCTCATTCTGTCCTTCCAATACTCAAACCTTTCTCCATCAATCAATGGTGGTCTGTTGACGTTGCCTCCTAAATCATCTTTGGATTATGCCATGTTGTTGACCCCTTAGACCTTTCCTCAAACACTTTTAAGTGCTCAGCCTTGAGACCGAGCTCTGATACCAAATGAAGGTGCCAACACGAGAAAGGGGGGTTGAATTGTGTTTGACTAACTTGAATACTTTTTCTGTTTTTTCAGTTTTATAACAAAACCTGATGTATGAATCAAACAGAGTTAGCAGCGGATATAAAGTAAAAATAAAACACATAATTTTATATGGGTTCACCGTTAACGAGGCTACGTCTAGTCCCTTCACTTTGAAGGATTTCACTAATTCAAAACCTTGAATTACAACAATACCATTGACCCTCGAAGTCAGTCTTCTCAAACAGTCTAACAATCCTTGACTTTTGAGGAATACAGCACCTTGACTTCTCAAGTCAAGTCTTCTCCTACCAATCTGACAACCCTAGATTGTAGAAGGAATTACAACGCCTTGAATCTAATTGCTAAGTAATCTGCTACCCCTTCTGACTCCCTCAGATTGTAGACTCTACTTCAACAACTTAGATCTAACACAAGGGAAGGAAAAACAAGAGGGCTTGCTTCTGGAAAGCTGAAACTCACAATTAACCACACTGAAAACTTGAGTGTTTGCTTTTTGAAGTGTATGACTCTTTTGTGATTTTTCGATGCTGAGTCTATAGTCTTGAGCCTCCTTTTATAGATGTGAATTAGAGTCTCTTCCAAGCTTAAATTCGAGCTGTATCTTGCCAGATACTTTTGCAAAAATACCTTGGCCAATCGGGCTTCACTTAAATAAAAAACATATCTTTTTAGCTCCAGATTTGCTTTAAAAAATAACTTTGGCCAATCCTATCTTTGATTAATTATGGATCAAATCTTTCTTCCCGCCAATAGCTTTTGTATTCCCATAAGACTTCAATTTATTTTTGTATCAAATCTTCTTAATACTTTGATCAAATTTAATCAAATCTCCACTGATTATCATCATGATTAATTCTGGACCGTTTGATCTTCTGCTCTCGTCCACATCTGGACCATACAAACTGATCTGCTGTGATCCTCTGATCTCGGCCAACACTGGATCATACTTTCTGATCTTCTGATCTCGACCACTCTGGACTTGCAATCTGATCTGCTGTGATCCTCTTATTTCGACCAACACTGGACCACACATTCTAATCTTCTAATCTCGGCCATCACTGGGCCATATGGTCTGATCTTCTGATCTCGGCCAACACTGGGCCATGATGCTTAAATCTAGACCATTGATCAGAACACCTTCCCTCTGATGTGGACCAATTCTAGTGTGGCCTGGATTGAACTAAAATTAACTCTAGACAAAGGATATTTAATTCTAGACATTTACCTCTTGATCTGGATCAAGTCTGGATTAAATCTGGACATCATTTCTTCTGGTATGGACTTAGTTTCATACTCTGAACCAATCATGTTCATACTCTGAATCAATAATAACAAAAGAATTTAAAACACTATGACTCAACATACAAATCATGTTCAATGCTTAATTTCATCACATCAGTTCTTATCTATCTCATTAATCTCTTAAATGAGAAGATTAACAATTCCCTAATATAATTACTGATCTCTCGCATTATTAAAAAGGATAACCGTAATGATTTCAGATGTAAATTGACAAATAGACTTAATTCTATCTCTAGCAATCAAGCTTGTTAGATGAGATAATCTAAGTCTGACTTAAACATGTAGTTCTCACTCACATATCAAATCTAAATTCATGCCTTAGGTGATCAAGCTAAAACATGTATGAAGAATAAGATTAAATCATTAAAATCATCGCATAGAAACAAATATCTATATATAGAAATCAAGTTAGATACATCAAAGTTAAAGAGTTACATCTAATCCCATCAAAAGAAAGTTAGCAATCCATAGCCATGGATGCTTTCAAGCTCAAAGCGAATATCTAAGAAGAAAGGACGGCTCTGTGATGTCTCGGGAACGATTCCAGCTCTTCGGTTGATCCCCAATCAAGCAACCAATTTTTTTCTGTCTTCTCTCTTGATTCCTCTTTCAAACTTAGTAAGTCTCTCTTTTCGAAATATGTCTATGCATTTTTAAAAAAAATGAGTTGATGGTCTCGCTTAAGCCAGGCCAATCTGGCTTAAGCCAATAGGTTTCTTCATGCTTAGGAAAGGTTTCCCGCTTAGCCAGAAAATACATGGCTTAAGCCAACTGGGTTGTTCAAAATCCATGTCTCTGCCTCATTTTTGCTTAAGCCAACTAAGCTTTGCTTAAGCGGTCCTTCTGGTTTTGCTTTCAGCATCATTCAAGCTTAAGCCAGCCTATTTTGGCTTAAGCCAAGTTCTTCAACTTTGGCTTTCTGCTTTTCCTTTGCTTGGAACACTTTGATATTTCTCCCACAATTAAACACAAAGTAATTAATAGAATGCTCTTCCATGGGGTGTTTCATAGCACCAAAGATGTTAAATATTACAATGCTATCACCAAATTCCATGGATAGAGTTCCAGCATGAACTTAAATTTTTGTTTTAGCAATTGTCCAGAATGGTCTGCCTAAGATGATAGATGCCATGTTCGACTTAGTATCTCCCTCCAAGTCCAGAATGTAAAAATATGCAGGAAATATCAATTCATTAACTCGAACTAGTACATCCTCCACCAGTCCAGCAGGGTGAGCATTGCTTTTGTTCGCCAATTGAATGGTAACAACTATACTCTATAGTATCCAAAAGCTAGAGAGTTAAAAATAGATGTAAGCATAACATTATTGGAAGCTCCTAAATCTAACATGGTATTTTCAAATTGATTATTGCTTATGGTACATGGAATGTAAAAAGTTCCTGGATCTTTGCATTTTTGGGGCATGGGTTGAATGAGGGCGAAAACATTGCGCCCTATGTTTACCCTTTCATTACCTATTAACCTTCTCTTGTGTGTGTACAACTCTTTTAGAAATTTGGCATATCTTGGAATCTATTTAATTGTTTCAAGGATGGGAATGTTCACTTCCACCTTCCTAAATGTATCCAAGATCTCCTTGTCCCTATCTACCTCCTCCTTTTTCTTAGTCTTCACTGTCCTTTGAGGGAAGGAAGTGGTATATCTTGCTCAGCATCAAAAGGTTCAGGTACCAAAGTGCCCTCAGCAACCTTGTTATTTTTCACAGTTTCAGCTACCTTTGATATTTCAATAGCTTTTCCAGACCTCAAGGTAATTGTACCAACATTAGGAACATTTGGATTCACAACTGACTAGGTAGGTAGTTGGTTTGATCCACGAGTCTGCATCTGATTAGTTGAAGTGGCCAGCTGGCCAATCTTTGTCTCCAAACTTTGAATGGTGGAATATGTTCTTTGTTGAAATGAGAGATTTTGGACAACCATATGTTTGACAAGGTCCTCCATTGAAGGTGCGTTGTTCTGCTGATGCGCATTGTTTTGGTGTTGCGCAATGTTTTGCTGCTGTCTAGGTTGCTGTTGTGTAGATGAATTCCCTCATCTCAGGTTGGGATGGTTTCTCCAACTAGGATTTTATGTGTTAGATGACATATCATAGTTAGCTTGAGGATTGTATATGTTTGCTGCATATGCTTGAGGAGCATCAACAATTGGATCTTCCGGCAACGTAGGACATGAATCTATAGGGATGCTCGGCATAAGTGCAAATACCACAAACCTTTGCTGCTTGGGCTTTACCTGCTACCAATTTTTTTTTACTAAAGACTTAAGCTCATCAAGTCTGCTATCTAGATTCTTGTGGGAAAAAGCTTGAATTTCGTTCACTCCGTTTGGCAACACTATTGAATTGCTTTTGGTTGTAAACTGCTGAGAATTAATGGACATGTTCTCAATCAAGGCTTTGTCACTTCTAGGGTCTTATCGACAAGTGCTCCCACACTAGCAGCATCTAGGATACTTCTATCCATAGGTAGCAAGCCTTCATAAAAATACAAGTTGAGCAATTGTTCAGAAATTTGGTGATGAGGGCAGCTAGCCACTAATTTATTGAATCTCTCCCAATACTCATGTAAGGATTCTCTGTCAATCTGCCTAATTCCACATATTTCTTTTCTAATTGAAGCAGCTCTGGAGGCAGGGAAGAAATTTTCTAAGAACAACTTCTTCAAATCATTCCAACTGGTAGCAGAACCGTGTTGAAGGTAGTACAACCAATCCTTGGCAGCATCTTGAAATAAGAATGGGGAGGCTCTCAGCTTGATATGGTCCTCTGTGACTCCTTGAGGCTTCATGGTAGAACACAAAACATGGAAGATACACTCATAATTTGTCATCAAAGAGTCCCCGGCAACGACACCAATTTGATCCGCTATCGCTCACGGGTCAAATACGAGTAATAAAAACGTAGCTTACAGCAACATCTCAAGTCGTCTCGCAAGGACTTCTAATTATATTAATTGAATTTAGAATCAATGAAATTAAAAAGAATTTTTCGAATTTAGGTTCGGGAAGATTAAGAAAACGATTAATCCACTGATTCGAGAATTTTAGACTTATCACAGATTCTATCAATGAATTTAACTTCCAATTTGTGACTCTATTCTTATTTGATTATAGAATTGATCAAACAAGCATAATCAACCCTATGCGAATTATGTTTTGTTGACTCGATTAAGCGTCACAGTAATCAATGTATTACAATTAACGATCAAGCATCGAAAAACTACAATTTATTTAATATAGAAACTGAATTATGTCAAACTAATTTTATTAATATATGGTACTCGTTTTGGACTTTAAAACAAGTGGTCCGCTACTAAAAATTATTACAAAATGCTCATATCACGATATTTGCAGTTTAGACCCATTAAAGTTCGGAATTGCATTTTTATTCCAACATAAAAGTTGTAACTCTGATTTTTAGCTTTCCAATGCCTGCTCGCGTGCATCAATCCGATATTCAGAGCTTCTTTCTACATATATTCTACAGAGTGAGGAGGGGTCAATATGAAAATAATAAATTTAAAAATCAATTACGACCAAAAGTTTAGAAACACACTAAAAAAATTAATCTAAGCTATAAAGAGCTTATAAAACGTCATAGTATAAAACTAGAAACATGTGCCCAAATGTATTGATCATCTCTCCTCATTAGTTTAATTTATTTTCTATTTATTCTTGTTTTTGAAGAGTAATTGTATTAATTGTATTTCTTTTTTATAAGGATGGTCGAATGTCTACCTCCTCTGTATATTCCTTCCTTATAACCTTATTATTAAATATATGAGAGTATAACACTTGTGTAGTATAATAAACATGACACTAATCCTATCAAAGAAATTTTAACTTCTGAAAAATATAAATCAAAGTATAATTGAAAGTGGCTAAGAGTTAATAAAATATATAAATTTACAAGATTATAAACATATTGGCTTTGTCACTTAACTTGGATAGCAGTAACAATAGTTGGGAGAGCACATAAATAGTGGAAGGAAACAATTTCGGCGAAAGCACAGTGGAATTTGATAATTTTTACAGTTCACTGTTGAACAATCCTCGTCAGAATCACATGCTATGATAAAAAAATATGAATAATGGTATTAGTGAAAGGATTTTGTATAATGTATATAATTTTTTTTGAAATGGATGAGATAAAGGGCTTAAATCTAAATCTTTTCGCGTCTGTTACAAGAAGAGATAGATAAAGAACAAGAACTATAACATAACAAAACATGAAAATCTGAACCATATTTTTCCTTTTTTAATGTAACAAATAGATATTTCTTTTATCGCGTTATAATCTACAAACTCATACTCTATATATTGTACTTAAATAGACTTTAAAATTTAAAGAATTGCTATAAAAATCATCTTAAAATTATAATTATTTTAAATGTCTCTTAGATATATCGAGCTATTATATTTTGTCCCTTTAGTCTACTCAATTGATGTGATTCTTACATAAATAATTTTTTCCACCATGATATACAACGGCAAAATCTCAAAACAACAACAATAATATTGAAGATCACATAAAAAAATATTAATAGGGTTCTCTAGCTCCATAATGATGTGGGGAACAAATTTTGTACTGGGGGTTTTCTGGTTTGGTGCCTAGGTTTCCAATTAATGACACTTTTGAGGAACTCCCTCTCTTTTCTTTTGAAATCGTGAACTAGAAGTGTAAGACCCTTAAATTTAAAATTAAATTCAGATTTAATTTTTAAGTGTATTTGGGAATAATTGTAAAAGATTCAATATATGTATGTTTTGTGTAAATATATATATATATATAAACATTTGTTTTGGAGGTGGAATTAAAATTATTGGATAATGGATGAATTAATTTAATTTCGAGTAATTAAATTATCGGACCGTTAATTAAGATATTCTCTGCTAATTTCGACGGAAACGGGTTAAGTGCTGGAGGATCAAAAGATATTTTAATATAAGAGTTGGTGAGGTGGCGTAGATATTTGTGAAAAAGGAAACAATTCCTCTCTCCTCTGCTGTGTCAGTTGCATTTAAGTGGATACTTAAGTGAGAAGCTTTTCTTTTTTTTCTCTACGCGCCAGTTCTGCTTTATCTCCTTCTTCTTCTAATTTTCTGAGTGTTGGTGAAGAAAAACAGTTTACTCAAAAGTCATGGTTCTGGAAAATCTGAGTGTCGAATCAGAAAATTTCGAGTACGAAAGTGATTCCTCTGATCATTACGGAGCTAAAGAACTAATTTTCGTAGCGGCGAACGCGAACGGGAGTATCGTCGGCTTTTTCGCAGAAGCGTACGAACTAAGGGAACGTAACTAAGGTAAGGGCACCTTCCAACTTTCTAGATTGCATTTAGGGCTGTAAATGCATGTGTGATGAATGATATTTGGTTTATGTTTGTGAAAAACATTGTATTATGTTTTGAAAATCATTCTGTGAGTGTTGAATGATGATTCTGGTTCTGATTTTGTTTTGTTAAAAATCAGTGAGGTTATTCTGGTTTGAGTAAATATGTGTTTTGCTGTGTTTTGTTAAACAATCTGGTGTTGATGGTTGTTTCAAATGAAAAGGGATTTAAAATGGTGGAAGTATTTTTATGAAAAATCTGTTGTTGGTATTTGATGAAAAATGTTCTGAGTTGAGGTTTTAAAAGAGGGGAATTATGATTCTGGTGTTGGGTTGGATTTTCAAAAGAAAAGGTTTTGAAAATGTGTTGAAGTTTCAGGAAAATTCACTGATTTCGAAGGTGTATTCGAATACGGCATTGAGTGTATTCGAATACAACCTGCAAAGCTTCTGTTTTCCCTAAGTTTTCGAACTTGTATTCGACTACGAGCCCCTGTAGTCGAATACAGATTTTCCAATTTTGCCACTGACTTCGCATCTGTATTCGACTACGAAGGTCTCGTATTCGAATACAGAATGCTAATTTTTCACTGTTTTAGCTTATGTATTTGAATACAAGATAGCTGTAGTCGAATACAGATTCGTATTTTTCAGAAATTCAAGTTTTTAACATTGTTTTATAAACCTTAAGTGTTGGGGTACCTTGGGAAGGTTTGTGGTGATTAAAAATGGAAATTTGGTGATAGTTTGAAGTGGTGATGATGAAGTTTTTGAGAATTTACTGAAGTTGTAGAAATTCTGATTTTTGTATTGTGACAGCCTCTGTATTCGAATACTAGGAGTCTGTATTCGAATACAGGATGTTGATTCTGCCTTGTTTGGCTTCTGTATTCAAATACAATGAAGCTGTATTCGAATACAGATTCGTATTTTTGCCAGAAACCTCAGTTTTAATCACAATTTTGAATCTTAACAGTTGGGGAAAAACCTTTGTTAATAAAGAGTGGAACTTTGAGGTAATGCAAAGTGTAATGTTTGCTTGAATGGTTAATCTTTGAATGTGTTGAGATGTTTTGACAAATGAGGAAAATGCATGAATTTTACTAAGGTTGCATACTGTTTTCAATGAAGTGAAACAATGCATATTCATGCATGGCATAGTCAGGTGGTACCCGCGATGGGCCACAGAGTAATGCGCATCCACGTGCTGATCTGTAGTGATTGCACTAGGTATTAATCTGTGATTGTACCTTGGTATATAAGTGTTGGTCAGATAAACGACTGCACTGGTATTGGATTGTAGTGTATGTACCCTGAAATGCGCAGCCACGTGCTGATCTGTAGTGATTGCACTAGGTACTGATCTGTAGTGATTGTACCTTGGTTTATGTCAAATGTGCTGGTCTGTAGTGACTGCACGAGTGCTGGTCTGTATGCGACTGCACTGGTGCTGATCTGTATGCGATTGCACCCTAGTCATGAGGGCCGTTAAATTGTGCTGGTCTGTAAGCGACTGCACCTTGGTGATTGCAAGAATTTATGAACATGAGCATATACATATTGCATCGGAGTGTTTGACCGGAGGGTCTCGTTTTGGTTTTATGATGATGGTTGAGAATTGTTGTGTGAGTAAGTACTTTCTGGAAATCTGTAATTTCTGATGAATTGATGTTTGTGCTTACATCATGATTTTCATACATATTTAGTTGCTGTTTTGCAAAGTACAAATGTCATGTATTTCAAAATTTAGCATCCTTATTTATCACCATCGTTTTCTAATGTGGCCTGAATATGTTTGATATTGCTGTTATAAATGCTATGTGGTAATTGATATTTTCGGTCGGTGACCCTTTACAATTATTGTGGAAAATTGGGCTTTGCCCTCAGATGAGATTCAGAACCGTACCCCTGATGGTCATACTAACGACAGGGAACGTCGTTAGTTTCCCTTGATCTTTACTTGTGGGCTATGCAAAGAGATGAGCAGTTGGGTGAAGAAAAGACTTGTGAAATATTGTAATGCTACTGTAGCTTAGGGTATGATCAGAGTAGACTTATGTATAGAGTTTTGAACTCTATGGTTGTAAATATTCATTTTGGGAATTATTGTAAAACTCTTCCGCACTCTGATAAATATTTTGATGTATCTTTATTTTAGTATATTATAAAGATCAAATTTCGATAAATATCTCATTCGATTTAATTGTGATGTTGCTGTTTTAAATTCCTTACTATTTTTGATTACGAAGTCGAATGATAGTTTAATTTGAATTGAATTTAATTTCCTTGAAACGTAATTCTGAAAACTCTTTTATTTATGTATTCGTTTTAAAATTAAAACAAAAAAATACACTCGCGCTGTGTTTTAAACTCGGGGTGTTACAGGAAGCAGAACATAATGGGAGGGAAAAAAGGGCATTGTTACATGCAGTATGGGCAGTGAGGGATAAGGAATAGTTTTCTGATTTCACCATCCTTTTCACTCCTATATATAGGCTTGTGTGGGTGCTACCTCACCCGACACTTGTCTGATCCTCAGCACTTAACCAATCTCGTCGCAATTAGCCGCTAATCCCTTAATTAACTGTCCGTTAATTTAATTACTCGTAATTAAATTAATTTATTCTTTATCCAATAATCTTAATTCATCTTCCAAAATTAATATTAATATATATATATATATATTCACTCAAAACATACATATATTAAATATTTTACAAATATCCCCAAAATGCCCTTAATATTAATTCCATAAATTAATTCTTAAATTTAAGGGTCTTACACTAGCCTTCTTATTAAACAGGCCAGACCATAAGTAGGCCAGGTCATAGACCCCTATCGGACGGCCTAGCCTATTCCCATCCCTAATAACAAATAAATATATATTAAAACATGGGTGCCAAATATGGGCCTGGTCCAAAGGCAGGCCTTACTATTTTGAATAAATCTTAATAAAATATTACTTCTGTTTCGTATTTTTTTTTGTTATTATAAATTCAATTTTTACCTAAAATTGTAATGGTTCACCTTAACTCCTTTTTGAGGGATCTATATTAGATAAACCCAAATGATATAAGTTTGTTTGCATAACAAAAAATGGGAAAAAAAATTGTTTTGATTATTTGATATTTTTTTTATAATAATTATTTTTAGAAATATCTTTTGCATGGATGTTAAGAGTAAAAGCAAAGTTAAATAAATATGTAGAAATGAGAAGTGAAAAACAATAATCTTAGTTGTGCAAAAGGGAGATAGCGTGGGAGAAAAGAGAAAAATGGAGGGAGAAGTAAGACATATAAATAAATTAAAGAACTGAGAAGAAAGAATGAGAAAATGGATAAATGAAATAGGAGAGATGGAGGGAGGAAAGAGAGATCAATATAACGAGAAGTGAGAAATAACAAAAATGAACAGAGAAAGGGAGAGAGATGAGATTCCACAAAAAAAATGTGAATCTATAGAGATATCACAAAATAACAAAAGTGTGTTTAAACTTCAATTTATTGACACTAGATAATAAAACAAAATTCATTGATTAAATACCACTTAATTTATATAATTTGTTTACAAAATCAAAATAATGATTGAATACCACCAAAATTTTCATCACAAAAAATTATTTTAAAATTCTAATCGAATACACCCCTTAAAACATGTAATTCTTTTAGAATGGAGCCTTACTAATTTATATGTTTCTTTGATGCTATTTGGTCAATTTTTGTAGTTTTTAATTTGATGTTTGATTGTAAATTAAGTTGTTTGAGTTTTGTTTCTTAACTATTCTCCCTGAAGCCATTTTTTTTGTTTCTTAGTCATTATCCTCTTATAAAAATTGAAACCTAACTAAATACTGACATAAACAAAGAGTTATGGTTAGCTTGACTTCTCCTTACCAATTAATGCTAAAGTTTTGTTAATTAGCTATCGATAATTAGATTACTTATGAACTATTCAAATTGTTAAAGGTTAATTAACTACTCCTTATATGAATTCAAACACAAGCATTGATTCGATTAATATAAAGGAAGACATAAAAGACAAGTCAGAAGGAAAAATGTAATTAAAATAACATAAGATTCATCATATCCTTAACTATGAATTTAGTTACACATCAAAGAGACATTAACATAATCCATAAATTTAAGAAATAAAACAAAATCCATAGGTGATTCCAGCTTTCCACCGACATCCAAAGTAACTCCTATGCTTAATTTGGTTCCTAAGTTGATCCAAAGTAAACTATAGAATTGCTAGAATGTATAATTATGGTGGCCTCACATTGGGTAATTTATTCAATCACATGTAAGGTATTTGGGTTACGAAACATAAAAACTGCAAAACTAAGATATTTAATAGTCATTAAATCTTATTTTTTGGTTAGTAGCCATTATTTCTTCCTCGGGATGTAATTCTGCACAAAATATATTAAATTAATGAGAAAGAGATATTTAACCCAAAAAGTTAGACAATTGGTATAGTAAATTTCATATGAAAAACACGTAAAATATGAGTTGATGAATACTCATGTCATTTTTATGTAAGCACATATCATTCAATCAAATGTTAGAGAATCATAAGCATACCATCCATCAAAAACCAATTCACATACCTCGTATTTTATTTACATCATTTTATCATAAACAAACTCTTCACATAGTATATAGAAACATAAAAGAAAATTTAAAAATAAAAAAAAAATAAAATTCATCTATTTTCTTTTTCTCTAGAATTTATCTCTCTTTTTGTTGCTAAGTATTAGACACGCTAAATTTTATGACTAATTTTATATTTTTCATTACTAAAATTAGTAGTTATTTTAATTTTTTATTGTAGTCAATTTATGAATTCATAAATCACAATACATTACTTTGATGGAAGTAGTCTTTGCTCAACAACCAATACAGAAAGACGAGATAGAGGCATTCATTGATAAGATATAGATTTAATCGCGGTTTTAGTTCTTCGATTGTTTTCAATTCACGAAATTAGTTACCTATTTTAAAATTTGATAGTTTTGAGTGCTCATACTGATTTTTTTAACTATAAATGATGATGTGACATGCTTTTAAAAAAACGTGAAATATAATACGATGATATAGAATAATTAACACCTATGAAATCGCAAAAATATTCTCTAAAAATATTCTCTTAACTTTCAACTTTGAAAATTTTACATGTTTGTAATTTAATTAATAGTGTATGAATAATTAATGCATCTAATAGGTTCTATATCATGAAATTGTATGCCACATTATTTAAAATATGTCAAATTGTCATTTTTTTTAGTTCAAAAAAAGACGGACCAGTTCCATAAATTGAAAGAAAAGAAAAACCAAAATTGCAATTAAGCCTAAGATATATAGTACTAGTAATAATTATATTGTGTTGTTTTTGTTATCTGTATATATGGTGTTGGGTGGACTCACTCCCCAAGTGAAATCCACCAATTTTACTATTATTATTATTATTAAAGAATGAAAAGAAAAAGAAAAAAAAAATGTGGTTTATTGGGCTTGGCCTATGTGAAGAATAAATAAAAGAAAAAAAAAGAGATTTTGAAATCATTAATAATAAAACAAAAAGGAATAGTGCCATGCCTAGTAGAAGAAAAAGTGTCGGCAACAATAACAAAAGAAGAAGAGAAGCAAAAGGTTGGGTTTCTGGTGGTAACAGGTGTGTAGTAAACTTGCTCCGTTTGATCTACAATTTTAGTATCTTATTTCTACTACTGAGTTTGTTATTTTAATATACAGTCTTATTAGTTTTACCTTATCTGTGAGTTACTTTGGAATACCCACTTTAGTGGAAGATTATTTTATTGTTGATTGATGTTCCCTAGTGTTAATAGGAAAACTCTGGTGTACCCATTAATTATTATAGTGGAAGTTTTTATTGGACAAGGTCTCATAGTTTTTATTCTCTCAATTTGATAGAAATTTTCCACGTTAAAAATTGTGTTTGTCTCATATTTAATTTTCTGCCAATTATTGTTGTTCCGTTGAATTGTATTTTCTGTTAGGCCATTTATCTGCACAGGTAGGGAAAAGTATTCCACATTATTGAGATAATTATTTATGATTTTTCCCAAGATGTGAAAATCTGCCACTTTAATACGATTGATTAAGCATCATTTGTTTCTTAGAATAAGAGGGATTTGGTCATTATGTTGCCATCTCTCCTCATTAGTTTATTACCTTTTATGTTTATTCTAGTTTATGAGGAGTTATTGTATTAATGGTATTTCTTTTCTTATGAGGATGGCTGAGTGCCTACCTCCTCTATATATTCATTCTCTGTAACCCTTGAATTGTGCAAACACGAGAAGGGGGGTTGAATTGTGTTTGACTAACTTGAATACTTTTTCTGTTTTTGTAGTTTTATAACAAAACCTGATGTATGAATCAAACAGAGTTAGCAGCGGGTATAAAGTAAAAATAAAAACACATAATTTTATACTGGTTCACCGTTAACGAGGCTACGTCCAGTCCCTTCACTTTGAAGGATTTCACTAATTCAAAACCTTGAAT
Source organism: Cicer cuneatum (assembly GCA_037974295.1). Classification (NCBI taxonomy): domain Eukaryota; kingdom Viridiplantae; phylum Streptophyta; class Magnoliopsida; order Fabales; family Fabaceae; genus Cicer; species Cicer cuneatum. The sequence continues at coordinate 21,602,430 of JBBPBO010001986.1, read as the reverse complement.
TACAACAATACCACTGACTTTCCAAGTCAGTCTTCTCAAACAATCTAACAATCCTATACTTTTGAGGAATACAACACCATGACTTCTCAAGTTAAGTCTTCTCCTACCAATCTGACAACCCCAGATTGTAGAAGGAATTACAATGCCTTGAATCTAATTGCTAAGTAATCTGCTACCCCTTCTGACTCCCTCAGATTGTAGACTCTACTTCAAAACTTAGATCTAACACAAGGAAAAGAAAAACGCGAGTGCTTGCTTCTGGAAAGCTGGAACTCACAATTAACCTCACTGAAAACTTGAGTGTTTGCTTTTGGAAGTGTATGACTCTTTTGTGATTTTCGATGCTAAGTCTTCAGTCTTGAGCCTCCTTTAATAGATGCATATTAGGGTCTTTTCCAAGCTTAAATTCGAGCTGTATCTTGCTGGATTCTCTTGCAAAAATAACTTGTCCAATCAGGTTTCTCTTAAATAAAAAACATATCTTTTTCTGCTCCAGATTGCCTTCGAAAATAACTTTGATCAATCTTGACTTTAATTAATACTGGAACAAATCTTTCTTTCCGCCAATAGCTTCTGAATTCCACAAGACTTCACTTTATTTTTGTATCAAATCCTTTTTATACTTTGATCAAATTTAATCAAGTCACCACTGATTATCATCATAATTAAATCTGGACCGTTTGATCTTCTGCTCTCGTCCACATCTGGACCATACTAAATGATCTGCTGTGATCCTCTGATTTCGGCCAACACTGGACTACACTTTCTGATCTCGACCACTCTGGACTTGTAATCTGATCTACTGTGATCCTCTGATCTCGGCCAATGCTGGACCACACGTTCTGATCTTCTGAGCTCGCCCAAAACTGGGCCATATACTTAAATCTTGATCATTGATCTGAAACTTTTCCCTCTGATCTGAACCAATTCTGATCTGGGTCTGGATTGAACTGAAATTAAATCTGGACATATGATATTTCAGTCTGGACAATTACCTTCTGATTTGGATCAAGTCTGGATTAAATCTCGACATCATTTCTTCTGGTCTGGACTTAGTTTCATACCCTGAACCATGCTATCTTCTAGTCTGGGCCAAATCTGGATTAAATCTCTTATTCTGGACCAATTAACTGAAGCTCTGATTAAGTCTGGATCATGTTTGGACTGATTATCATTTCACTGCCAAAGTACAGAAATAAAAAACAGAAATAAAAAGTACAGAAATAAAAAACAAAAAAAAAATATAAAATTACAAGAAAATTAAAAACTCCTAAGAAGACTACTTGAGCTAGTCAGATATGGAGATAATGTTGAGATGGTTCTTGATGAACTCGAACCTATCTTCAAGTAAAGCTTTGGTGAAGATGTCAGCCCATTGATCATCAGTGTCCACAAACTGGATGCTTAAAGTCCCTTTTTGAACATGGTCCCTAATGAAATGGTGTTTAATTTCAATGTGTTTGGCTTTAGAGTGTAAGATAGGGTTCTTGGTTAGGTTTATGGTTGAAGTTTTATCACAGAAAAAGGGATATTGGTTTCAAAGATGTTGTAATCTTCAAGTTGATGTTTCATACAGAGTAACTGTGAGCTGCATCCTGCTACTGATATATACTCAACTTCAGCTGTTGACATGGCAATGGTGCTTTGTCTTTTGCTTGACCAAGAGATCAAATTATCACCTAAGACAGTGCAGTTGCCGCTTGTACTTTTCCTTTCCAGCTTGTCTCCAGCATAGTCGGAATCACAAAAACCTCTTAGTTTGTAGGTAGGGGTTTTCTTGTATAACAATGTTAGGTTGGTGGTTCCTTTAAGGTATCTAAAAATTTGTTTGACAGCAGTTAAATGGGATTCCCTAGGGTCAGCTTGAAAACAGGCACAGACACAAACGCTAAACAAAATGTCAGGTATAGAAGCAATTAAATAAAGAAGGGATCCAATCATACCTCTGTATGTTTTCTGGTATACCTTTTGGCTGGTTTCATCTTTCTCAAGAGAACAGGTTGGGTGCATAGGGGTGGCCATAGGCTTACATTCACTCATTTTGAACTTTTTAAGAAGTTCTTTAGTGTATTTAGATTGGTGAATGAGTATACCTGATTTACCTTGGTGAATCTGAATTCCCAGGAAGAACTTAAGTTATCCCATCATGCTCATTTGGAACTCTTTCTGCATTAGGTCAGAAAACTCTTTGCACAAAGTGCCATTAGTCGATCCAAAGATGATAGCATCAACATAAACTTGAATAATTAAAATATCATTTTTAATGGATTTCCTAAATAGAGTATTATCAATCTGGCCTCTATCAAATTCATTCTTAAGTAGAAAGTTACTAAGTCTGTCATACCATGCCCTTGGTGCTTGTTTTAAACCATATAAATATTTTTTAAGTTTAAAAACATGGTTTGGAAAATCAAAATTTTCAAATCCAGGGGGCTGTTTGAGATAGACTTCCTCACTTATATAGCCATTTAAGAATGCACTTTTAACATCCATTTGATACAGTGTTATATCATGATTAGCAGCAAATGATAAAAGAATTCTAATTGCTTCTAACCTAGCCACTGGAGCAAATGTATTAGTGTAATCGATACCTTCCTGTTAACTGTATCCTTGAGCTACTAGTCTGGCTTTGTTCCTTACCACTTCACCTTTTTCATTGAGTTTATTCCTGAACACCCACTTGGTTCCAATAATGTTTTTGTTTGGTCTGGATACCAGATCCCAAACATCACTCCTTTGGAATTCATTCAGCTCTTCTTGCATTGCAAGTATCCAACCTTCCTCTGCCAAAGTCTCATCAACATTGGTTGGTTCAATTGTTGAGAGTAAACCAAACAGTATGGTTTCTCTACATGATGATCTGGTCTTTAAAGGTTCTGCTGCACTGCCAATAATGAAATTTTCTGGATATGAAGACTTGTACTTCCATCCATTCTTTCGCTCTGACTTGTCTTTTGAGTCAGCATGTTCTTCTTCCTTGCTTTTATCTTTCTCAGGTTCTGCTACTGGTTCAACTTCTGGTTCCTGTGCCTCTGGTTCACCTGCAATTTCCTCATCTTGCTTTGACTTTTCAGATTCAAGCTGTTTATCATCAAACTTAATGTGGATTGATTCTTCCACAGTGTTAGTTTCTTTGTTAAACACTCTATAAGCTTTTGATCTCTCAAAGTAACCAATAAAGGTACACTTTTGAGATCTAGAGTCAAACTTAGCTAAATTATCTTTAGTGTTCAACATAAAACAAGTACAGCCAAATTGCTTAAAGTAGGAAATGTTAGGTTTCTTACCTTTCCACAGTTCATATGGAGTTTTATTTAAGATTGACATGATGTACACTCTATTCTGAATGTAGCAAGTTGTATTGATAGCTTCTGCCCAAAGGTAGGTGGCAACCTTCATATCATTCAGCAAGGTTCTGGCTATCTCCTGCAGTGATCTGTTCTTCCTTTCTACCACTCCATTATGTTGAGGTGTTCTGGGGGATGAGAATTATGAGATATGTCATTCTCATCACAGAATTCTTCAAAATACTTGTTCTCGAGTTCACCTCCATGATCACTTCTGATGGTTATGATCTTAATACCCTGTTCATTCATAACTTGCTTACAAAAAGAAATAAATACTTTGTGAGATTCATCTTTGTTCTTTAAAAACATTAACCAAGTCCACCTTGAGTAATCATCAACAATCACAAAACCATATTTCTTACCACTGAGGGAAGCTGTTTGAACAGGACCAAACAAATCTAAGTGAAGCAGTTCAAGTGGTTGAGAGGTAGAAACACATTTTTTAGTTTTGAAAGAACTTTTAGTTTGTTTACCTCTTTGACATGCTTCACACAGAATCTCAGTTTTGGTACTTACCTTAGGGAGCCCTCTTACCAACTGGAGTTTTCTCAATTCAGATATAAACCTAGGGTTTGCATGCCCTAACCTTTTGTGCCAAATTAGATTCTGCTCACTCAGAGACAATAAGCATTTAACCTGTTGCTTAGCAAGACTAAACAGATCAACTTTATAAACATTATCCTTCCTAGTGCCAATAAATAAAACAGACCCATCAAGTTGACTAACAGCTTTGCAAGTTTTTTGATTAAAGACAACATCATAATTGCAATTACTTAATTGACTTATGCTTAGAAAATTATGTTTTAGCCCTTTAACTAACAGAACATTTTTAATAGAAAGGGAAGAAGAAGTGTTACCAACATTTCCCGTACCAATAATCTGACCTTTCTGGTTTCCTCCAAAGGAAACTTTGCCTCCATTCTTCATAGTCAGATCCAGAAACATAGATTTGTCTCCTGTCATGTGTTTGGAGAAACCACTGTCAAGATACCAAGCTTTGTGTTGCTGATCGGACCTTGCTCTTTCTCTGTCAGAATCAGAGTCAGACTCAGACTCAACTTCTGTTCGAGCCATCAGAGCCAGTTCTGCTTCTGGCCTGTTTGAGCAGTTTCCTTGATTCTGCTTTGGTCGATAAACCATGTTCCTTTGAAGATTCTGGAACATGTTTTGGTTCTGGAATCTTTGGTGAATCTGGTGATTCTGATAACCTTGATGATTATGGTGATTCTGGTGATTAGGATTAATCTGGTGATTTTGGTGGTTCTGATGAATCTGGTGATTTTGGTAATTCCTGTTCTGGTTCTGGTTCTAGTACTAATTCTGATTTTGGTTCCAGTGTTGGTTCTGGTTCCAGTTTCTATGCTTCTAATACTGGTTCCAGTTCCTGTTCTGATTCTGGTTCCAGTTTTGATTCTAGTTCCAATTCTGCTTCTGATTCTGATTCTGGTTCTGGTTGAGTTGACCAGACCTTCTTCCATCAGACTTAGATATCCTCTGTCTACTTGTAGCAGGAACATAAACCTTCTTCTGCTTGTGCATTGCCAACATCCATTCTCCAAGCACCATTATTGGTATCTTCTTCTGGTTGCTCAGAATATCTGTAACATAGACAATTTGATCTTTTGGTACCAGAACTGATTGGGTCCAGGTTTGTTAGTTTTAACAGCTCTCTGATCTTGTTCAGATTTTACCATTGGACAAGATAATTCAGAGTGACCTTTCTTAGCACAAACAATGCATAAAACATCAGAATGAACAACTTTAGTTTCAGCAATAGTTTATGTAAAACCAAGACCTCTCTTTCCACTCTTACTATTTCCATAAATCATAGATGCATATTTACTTCTTTCCATTCCATTAGAAATAAAGTTTTGAAAAAATTGTCCATGCATATCAGATTCACAAACAGTTTTGGTAGTGGAACAAATATTACTTTTGAGAGTTTGGTTTTTAGATTTGAGTCTTGCAACTTCAGTTTTAAAATCCTTGTTTTCAGTTGCATACTCAGAATTTCAATTCTTTAAAACTTGGACTTCTTTGGTTAGATTTTTCTTATCTTCCCTAAGAGTTTTCAATTTTAAAGACATCTTATTGTTTGCATTTAAAAAGTCTTTTAAAGCCTCAATTAATTCAGATTTAGTGAGATCAGAAAATACCTCACTGTCTTCTCTTCTGATTCTGTTCCAAAGCCTGAGCTGTATCCAGAACTTGAGTTGGTATGAGCCATCAGAGCCAGAATTGCTTCCTCTGATGTGCTTCCAGACTTGCCTGAATGACTGCTTTGATCATTCTTCCTTCTGCCTGCTTTCCTTCCTGAAACAGTGCCTTTACGAAGTCTAGAGGCAGACCTGATGTGTGCCATCATTGCTGTTTCTGCCTCTTCTTCATTAGACAATTCTTCTTCTGATTCTGATACATCTCAGGCTGCCATCAGACCCTTTTTTTTTAATCTGGAACTCTTCTTGTGTTGTTTGCCTTTTTGCATATTTGGACATTCTGACTTGATATGTCCAGGTTCATTGCATCCATAACAGACGATGCTCTTCTTGTCAGATTCTTCCTTTCCTTTGTTGTTATGTTTCTTCTTGAAGCTTCTCCTCTTCCTGTTTTCCAGATCTTAACCATCTATTTGGTTAAGTAAGCCATATCATCACTGTCACTGTCGCTATCCTCTAATTCTGGTGTTGCCTTTGCAGCTTTCTTTTGTTTCGACTTCAGGGCCAGATTCTTCTTCTTCTTTGGTTCATCTGCTTGCAGTTCTATTTCTTGAGACTTGAGTGAGCTGATTAGATCTTCAAGTTTTAAGTTATTCAAATCATTGGCTTGCTGAACTGCAGTAACCATTGGTCTCCACTTGATTGGTAAGCTTCTTAGAATCTTCTTGACATGATCTGTTGTTGTGTAGCTTTTCTTCAAGACCTTCAGTCAAGATATCAGAGTCTGGAATCTACAGAACATTCCATCAATGTCTTCATCATCTTCCACCTTGAACATCTCATACTGTTTACCAGTATGTTAGCCCTTGCTTCTTGAACCTGCTGGCTTCCTTCATATGTCAGAACCAGACTGTCGAATATGGTTATAGCTTTGTGATGCAATTTGTATGCTTTGCTCTGGTGTAGTTTCATATCTTCCATGTCCAGTTCTTTAGTTAGATCTCCTGGATCTTGAGATATGAAGAAACTTCTCATTCTGTCATTCCAATACTCAAACCTTTCTCCATCAAACAATGGTGGTCTGTTGATGTTGCCTCCCAAATCATCTTTGGATTCTGCAATGTTGAACCATTGGACCTTTCCTCAAACACTGTTAAGTGCTCAGCCTTGAGACCGAGCTCTGATGCCAATTGAAGGTGCAAACACGAGAAGGGGGGTTGAATTGTGTTTGACTAACTTGAATACTTTTTCTGTTTTTGTAGTTTTATAACAAAACCTGATGTATGAATCAAACAGAGTTAGCAGCGGATATAAAGTAAAAATAAAAACACAGAATTTTATACTCGTTCCCCGTTAGCGAGGCTACATCCAGTCCCTTCACTTTGAAGGATTTCACTAATTCACAACCTTGAATTACAGCAATACCACTGACCCTCCAAGTCAATCTTCTCAAACAGTCTAACAATCCTAGACTTTTGATGAATACAGCACCTTGACTTCTCAAGTCAAGTCTTCTCCTACCAGTCTGACAACCCCATATTGTAGAAGGAATTACAACGCCTTGAATCTAATTGCTAAGTAATCTGCTACCCCTTTTGACTCCCTCAGATTGTAGACTCTACTTCAACAACCTAGATCTAACACAAGGGAAAGAAAAACACGAGTGCTTGCTTCTTGAAAGCTGGAACTCAAAATTAACCTCATTGAAAACTTGAAAGTTTGCTTTTGGAAGTGTATGACTCTTTTGTGATTTTCGATGCTAAGTCTTCAGTCTTGAGCCTCCTTTTATAGATGCAGATTAGGGTCTCATCTAAGCTTAAATTTGAGCTGTATCTTGCTAGATTCTCTTGCAAAAATAACTTGTCCAATCGGGTTTCTCTTAAAAAAAACATATCTTTTTCTACTCCTGATTGCCTTCGAAAATAACTTTGACCAATCCTGACTTTAATTAATTATGGAACAAATCTTTCTTCCTGCCAATAGCTTCTGAATTCCACAAGACTTCACTTTATTTTTGTATCAAATCCTTTTAATACTGTGATCAAATTTAATCAAGTCTCCACTGATTATCATCATGATTAAATCTGGACCATTTGATCTTCTGCTCTCGTCCACATTTGGACCATACTAAGTGATCAGTTGTGATCCTCTGAATTCGGCAAACACTGGACCCCACTTTCTTATCTTCTGATCTCGACCACTCTGGACTTGCAATCTAATCCACTATGATCCTCTGATCTCGACCAATGCTGGACCACATGTTCTGATATTTTGATCTCGACCAACACTGGGCCATGGTCTGATCTTCTGATCTCGGCCAACACTGGGCCATATACTTAAATCTTGACCATTGATCTGAAACTTTTCCCTCTGATCTGAACCAATTCTGAACTAGGTTTGGATTGAATTGAAATTAAATCTGGACATATGATATTTCAGTCTGGACAATTACCTTCTAATTTGGATCAAGTCTGGATTAAATCTGGACATCATTTCTTCTGGTCTGGACTTAGTTTCATACCCTGAACCATGCTATCTTCTGGTTTGGGCCAAATCTGGATTAAATCTATTATTATATACCAATTAACTGAAGCTCTGATTAAGTCTGGATCATGTTTGGACTGATTATCATTTCACTGCCAAGCTATCTTCTGGTCAGAATAAATTCTTGACCAAGTCTGACTTATGAATCCTTCTAGTCTGGAACAAGTCTCCCTCTGGCAGGCTTCCTTCTGGTCTGGTCCAGGTCTCCTTCTAGACTCTGCTTCCTTCTGATCTGGGCCAGGAAAGATATCCTCTGATGGTATTTTGACATCCTGGAGTATCCTCTAGTGTTTTCAGGATGCATCCTCTGGTACCTTCTGGATGCATTATCTAGTGACTTCTGGAGGTGTATCCTCTGGTCTGATTTTACCTTCTGATTACTCATCCCCTGCCTCTGGTGACTTCAGCTTCTGCCTCTGATAACTTCATCTTCTGGTGGCATTTAATATAGTAATTCAAGGTACAAAATAAGATTACATGGAGTGCTTTTGTAAACATCAAAATCCTAAGTACTTAGAACCAACATGGTTCCAACAACCCTATTATTTAATATATTAGAATATAACATTTCTATTATCTGATTTACTACATGGTATCATTAATAAATCAATCCTTCCCATGACCAAATACGACATGGCTACATAAATAGAAACCAACACAATCAAGGAGGACAACAATGGATCCTTCTCACCTTAAGTCAATGCAAATCATGGTGTAACATTCGAGACCCATCTACCCATTACAAGACACAAACTGAATGGGAACAACTACCTTAAATGATCACCATCAGTTTTGATGTTCATCAGTGGTAAAGGAAAAGACAAATATCTTTCTGGTGAAAAAGTTGCCCCAAAAACAGAAGATGCAACCTACAAACACTGGAAGATCGAGGTTAGCATAGTCATGTCATGGCTAATAAATTTCATGACAAATGAATTAGTGAGAATTTCTTGTTGTACACCACATCAAATGAAATTTGGAATGATGCAAAGGAATTTTACTCGAGAAAAGAAAACACATAAGCAATCTTCGAGATTGAGACAACTTTATAGGATTTTCGACAAGGAGATCTAACAGTCATACAGTTCTATAACTCTGTCACGTGTCAATGGTAGCAACTTGATGTGTTTGAAGAACATAGTTGGACCTGCTCGGCTGATTCCAAGAAATACAAGGAAATTGTTGAGAAGAAATTTTTTTTGAAGTTCTTGATTGGACTTAACAAGAACTTGATTGAAGTACGAGGAAGGATACTTGGAACCAAGCCTTTACCAAGTATCAGAGAAGCCTTCTCTAAAGTACGAAAAGAAGAAAGCAGGAAGAAAATGATGCTGGTAGAGTCTTGTACAATAGCTGCCATGGAAAATCAGTCAGAACTTGCTGCCCGAGGAGTCCATAATCATTCTGGAGATAATTGGTTGAAGAAAAAGAGGCCTTGGTGTGGTCATTGTCAAAGAACTGGCCACGCTAAAGACACATGCTGGAACATACATGGGAAACGTGCTGCTTGGAAACCTTTAAAATCCACCATGAACAAGGAAATTCAAGGCAATCATGTCTCAACTGAAGAAGTAAATCACACAGCTGCTCCCCAATCCACTCCATTTAGTCAAGAGAAAATTGAAGCCCTTCAAAAGATGTTCTCTCATATGTCCTCCCATAATGGTACCAAAGTTGCATCATTAGCTCACAAAGGTAATTTCTTAACTGCTTTTATTGTTGAAACGGGAAATCATAAGCCATGGATAGTTGATTCGGGTGCTTCAGATCACGTGACGGGGGATAAATCACTATTTCATCATTATATTCCATGTTATGATGGACTATCTATAAAAATTGACGATGGTTCATTCTCTAAAGTAGCTGATACAGGTTTGGTCACTCTGTCAAAAGATATAGAGTTAAAATTTGTCCTACATGTTCCCAACATGGATTGCAATTTGTTATATGTGAGTAAGCTTTCTAATGATCTTAACTGTGTTGCTAAGTTTGCCTCAAATTTGTGTGAATTTCAGGCTTTGGATTCGAGGAGGAGGATTGGCAGTGCTAAGATTTTCTCAGGACTCTAACTATTTCAAACAAATCATCCTCCTATAAGCAAACTCACAATGCAGCTTGTGTTGAGTTAACCAACCAACAAAATAAGGATAGTGCTATTATGTTGTGGTACTATCATCTAGGTCACCCAAGTTTTATGTATCTTAAAAAATTGTGTAATTTATTATGCAAAAATAAAAATGCGAAGTTTATCAATTTTCTAAACATGTTCTTCATTCTTAATATGTGTTACCTTATAAAGCCTATCATCCTTTTTCACATGATTCACAGCAATGTGTAGGGACTATTTAGAATAAAAAAATCACAGTATCTAGATGATTTGTGTTGTTTATGGATGATCATTCTAGAATAACATGGTTGTTCCTTATGAAAGAAAAGTCTGAACTTGGTCAAATTTTATGAAAATTCAATAACAAGGTTCAAACTCAATTTTAAATCAAAATTCAAGTTCTAAAAACATATAATGCAAGAGAGTACTATGAAACGTCTCTTGGAGAATATTTGGACAACCATGGGATCATTCATCAAAGCTCTTGTGTTGACACCTCATGTAACACCCTGATTTTTAATAGCGCGAGTGTATTTTTTTTCTTTCAAAACAACTAAAAGAAATTCAAATTAAAATAAAATCATTCAATAAAGTAATGCGTCGTAATCCAACACGACAAAAGTAATTAAATAATTATATCATAAGTATAACTAGTTAAAATAGTTTTGGGAATAAATATTCGAAATATACAAATGGAAAATACACCGGGGCTATGAGACCAGTCAGACAACGCTCATACCCCTGGGGTATTCTCGGCAGACACCTGCGCAGAAATGCTGCTCCAAGAATGCTATCTCCCCCCATGGTCACATCAAAAAATTGGAACATCGACCCACCAACAAAAGTCACTATCAGAGTACGTCATAAATACAATCATCCCAAAACGAATAAGTACAACCACCAAAAACACTAGTGCCCTATACAACAAAACTATTCTAATAATGCACTACAACTACAATAGCAAGGGTTACCACCACACTCTCCATAAGTCTCGTCTGACACAGTAGCTAGCCTTAACGTGACATCCTCCTCCTCATCAGCTAGAGAAGGATCAATCTCCTCTAAAGTCAGATCTATCCATAATATATGTCGCTTTGGAGGCGCTGGAATATCGAAACAGTCCTCCACTGGCCTAGACGGATCTGGAATATCAACCTCCGCTGGCGTAAGCCCTTTTTCCTTCTCACCCGCTTTTGGTTCAGGCACCGCATCTCCTGCTACCACGGTAGGAGTCACCACACCTACAGTGGCCTCCGTCTCAACTCCAATTGTCGGACCCTTTGCATCTGTAAATACCCCGTTTGCCTCAAGTACCAGTCCTGAAGGTACCGGAAAATCGATCCGCGCGTGAGTGTGTTCCACATACGACACTGCCCCGGCGATCCTACTGGTTCTCACCACTCTCCCCGTATAAGTACCCCTGCTTGAGCTGGGGTCGTATACCCAAGCAATCGGCATATGACGATCAAGGAAATCTAACGACGTCTCCGTCATCAGGGTAACCGTCGGTGGTACGGGCTTGGGTATCATTTGAGGGCAAAGCCCAATTTTCCACAATAATGTAAAGGGCCACCAACTGAAATTAACAATTAACAAATAGCAGTTATGTCAAAGATAACAAATACATACATGGCATGTTCCAGCACTATAACAACAATGATAAAATAAGTATACCCACTTATTAAAATGTATAACATCTACATTTTCGAAAAAAACCAAAAACATAGAGTACAGATCATGTTGCAAGTTCAAATACAATCCACAGTTACAATAACTCATTAGGAACTTTGAATTTTAAGGTACTTGCACATATCGTTTCCACACATCAGCTCATAACAATCATGACTCACAAGTCAACCAACCCAATGCAATGCGTATATGCCAATGCACATGATTCTGGAATTTCCAAGATAAAAACCCTCATCGAATGGGCGTAAATCATAATTGTACCGCCTATCACAGGCCAAAGTACTAATTACCAAGGTGCAGTCGCATCACAGACTAGCACGATTTACTTGTGTATCCTATCACAGGCACTACACATAAGTTAAATGCCTGCAAGGATAATATGGATCGTCTAATCACGCGGAACAACCCTGTAGCCCATCACAGTCACTACTTAACTTCAAGGCCCATCACGCTCACCACATAACAACAAAACCCTCGAAGGGGAGTAAATCGTAATTGTACCGCCTATCACAGGCAAAAGTACCAATTACCGAGGTGCAGTATCTCACGGACTACCACGATTTACTTAAAGTGTAGCCTATCACAGGCACTACACACAAGTGAAATCCTCGCACAAATAGAATGGACCGTCTAATTCACGCGGAACCACTCTGTAGCCCATCACAGTCACTACTTACCTTCATAGCCCATCACGACCACCGCTCAACTCTGTGTCCCATCGTAGTCACCACTTAACTATGCAATGCATGAGCGTACTCTGTTTCTCTTCACTGAAATCAGTACGTAAATGTTATTAAGAAACCCGGACACTTCATCACCATTTCAAAACAATCTCAAAAGAACCTCATATAATTTATTATATGCCTTAAAAATGTTTTCCAAATCATTAAGTGCATGAACAGATATTTAAAAACCATAATTTTTGGCAAAATTCCAATATGTATTCGAATACAGCTTCCTTGTAGCCGAATATAGAGGCTAATTCAGTAGCAAAATCTGCAATTCTATATTCGAATACGAAGGGGTCGTAGCCGAATACAGATGTGAAGTCAGAAGCAAAATCTGCAATTCTGTATTCGAATACGAGGGTGTCGTAGCCGAATACAGATGCTAAGTCAGAAGCAAAATCTGCAATTTTGTATTCGAATACGAGGTTGTCGTAGCCAAATACAGATGTTAAGTCATTAGCAAAAATCACGTATTTGTATTCGAATACAGAGTTTCGTATTCGAATACGAGGTTCAAAATTTGAATAAAAACTGAACTTTGCAGAGGTGTATTTGAATACACTAGTGTCGTATTCGAATACATCTTCGAAAACAGTGTACTTTTTCAAGTAAATTTCAACTTGAGCTCAAACTCTTTGAAAAATCACTACAAACACCACAACACAAGCCTATCAGCAACAACATTAACATTAGCCTCTTCAACAACAACAACAAGAACATCTTACACACACTAACATAGCAGTAACAACAATATCATAACAACAAAGACATTCTTATCATCAAAACACAAGATGACGTTTCCAACAAAGATAGCACATTTATCAACCATCAAACACATATTTAGAGTTCCTACATGCAAACTAAAAAGTTGGAAGGAGCCTCTTACCTTCGTTACGCTTTCTCGATCGTTTTCGTTATCGCGACCAAAACCGGCAAAACTCTCGTTCGCGTCGTCGATACCAAAGTTAGCTCACTAGCACCGTAGTGAGGAGATGAATAACTTTCCCTCTTGACACTCTTGGAATGGAAGCTTAGATCTTGAAGTAATCTAGGTTTTGAGTATGGTTTTTTGTTACCAACACAAACAGTTTGCAAAGCAAAAATGAGGAAGAAATAGAAAGAAGGGTACGCGGACAGGTGAGGGAAAAGATTTTTCTTTCTCTTTCTGATTTTCCTTCAGCTTGCATTCCTCTCATATAACATATATATTACTTACATGTTAAGTATATATATATATATAATTATTAAAACTAATTCTCAATTAACTAAATACTTCCATCGCAACTCTATTGACAGATAAAATGCCCGGTATTAAATTGCTCGTAATATAATTAAATTATTCCTCGACAAATAATTTTAGTCAATCTCAAAATATATATATATATATACATATATTAAACATTTTACAATTATCTCAAAATATATTTGATATTTAATCCATAAATTAATTTAAAATTAAGGGTCTTACACCCCTTAGTAGAAAGAAAAAATAGACACATCTTGGAAATTGCTAGATCTCTTATGTTTACCACACATGTTCCAAATTTTTTTAGGGTGAAACTGTCTTAACAGCCACATATTAATAAATAGAATGTCTTTTCGTGTACTAAAATTTCAAACTCTCTACCATATCATTTGCAACTATTATCCTCATACCCATGTCCTATCTACTCTTCCAACTAAAGTTTTTGGTTATTCTATGTTGTCCACCAACAAGCAAGTAAACTTGACCCAAGGGCTCTCAAGTGCATATTTATAAGGTACTCTCTTAACCAAAAAGGATACAAATATTATTCCCTAACTACTAGAAAATTTTATAACTCAATGGATGTTACATCCTTTGAAAATTAGCCATTTTATACCAAAACTAATATTTAGGGGGAGAGTTTCACACAAGAATACCAACTTTGGGATATTGGAGTCAACCTATAGTGAGAATTTCTATGTGTCACCTCAAGTAAACCAAACTCACCCACCCAAATGTATTCCTTGATCCTAACACTATTTTCCCTTTGCCCATGTCAGACCAGCCCAATACTCAGCCTTCAATTCTGCCTCTTCCAGTGTTATACCATCCTAATTCTCAGTCTGAATTGCCTAAAACTCGTTCCTATATTTTTTGTGTCAGAACAGCCTGAAGAGAAACCTCATGTTCAGCCCTCTGATTCAAACCAATATGCTGAAATAAGTGAGTTTCATGTCTATATTAGAAGGAACAACAAACATAAAGGGAAAGCTTTGCAGCAAATCGAAGACTATCAGGAATCCAATTGTGACCCTACTCCCATTGTTATTGCATATGATGACATACCTATTGCTTTACGAAAAGACAAACGGTCTTGCACTAATCATCCTATTTGCAAATTTTTCTCTTATGATAAATTATCTCCCCATCACTTGGCTTTTGTTAGCAACCTTGATAAAATTCAGGTTCCAAATTATGTCCATGAAGCTCTCCTAAAGCCTAAATGGAAGAAAACCACATTGGAGGAAATTCATGCAGTTGAAAAGAACGAGACTTGGAAGTTATCTGATCTACCATTAGGAAAATGTCCAGTGGGATGCAAGTGAATTTTCACCATTGAACAAAACTCAGATGGCAGCATCAAAAGATTCAAGGCACGATTGCTTACAAAAGATTTGGCGAAAGAGACATTTGCTCCTGTTGCAAAACTCAACACAGTTCGGATTTTACTCTCACTTGCCTCAAATCTTGATTGGCCTCTCTATCAAATGGATGTGAAAAATGCTTTCCTAAATGGTGATCTCGAATGTGAAGTTTACATGGAGATTCCCCTGGGTTTTGAGACCTTGAACGATACAAATCAAGTTTGCAAACTCAAGACATTTTTGTATGGATTGAAACAATCACCTAGAGCTTGGTTTGACAAATTTAGAAATGTGGTAAGGAAGTTTGGATAGATTCAATGTCAGACAGATCATACAATGTTTCTAAAACAATTGTGACACCCTAAACCCAAATGCACTAGTTTTGAAGGAGATTCGCAGCGATTCCAAAGTAGCGTATAAAAAAATTTCTTTTTAAAATATAAGGTTCAAGACGTCACACTCACAATTACGCAAAATGCTCGCATAAAAATTCTCAATTAAAAATCCATTTATATCGAATATAGGTGAGGTTTATTAAATAAATATTACTGACAAGAAAACACGTTCTAAACTTATAGACAATTAATTTCTACCTCTGAATAAAAGATAAAAAAATAACACAATTGGTCAATCGAATTTACAAAAATCTAAATTAGTTTATAACTCAACAAAACATGACAAATCACCCCCACCCAGTGTCACCTATCAGAGCATGGATCACCAACCGATAACCTGAAATATCTGCGCTCTCGCAAGCGCCAAACACAAGCAACGAGGGGTGAGCTTTGAAAACATGTAATAGTATAAAATAATTGAGAAGAAGACGTACAATATATTAAACACCGTATTATATCAAATCACAATCAACAAGAATAATCAATGTAAAACATTGATACAATCCATAACATCAAGTAAGTCAACACACAAATAGAGTAATGTTATGCATGCTCTTATACTCTAGACTCCTCCTCTTTCTTTGGTACCATTCTAACTTTGAAGTACTTGGTTAGGAGGTTTGATACTATGCCACTATCCCAGTGGATGGATAACTCAAATTGACTCTGTCCTCACAAATCCCCTCAACTCAACCCAAGACACATGTACGCGGCAGTCGAGGTAAACGTGTGTTGCGTGGTAGCTCCCGACATTTGGAGTGCTACCTCCAAGTCACCTAGGAATTCCCCACCCGAATACCTCCAAGGTCTAACTATCTTGCCTTACGGCTCAATAGTAGACCACCACGATCAGGCTCAATTCAGTTGTACTTCCCCGAAATCACTAGGCTTGTCAGACCCTACCTATATGATGACAAGATAATCCCGACTTCAAACAATTAACATCCAGATTCTCCCCTCGTTGGCCTAGGCTACTCACTCCATTAAGAGAACCATCATTGGCGCAGGTCAACTTCATCACTATTCAATTAAACACAATATGTATTTCATGATATTCATCAAGGTGGTAACGTCATAAGTCAACAAGTATACATCATCATTGCATATTCCCATAGTCATGTATTACATTCAAAATTTATCATTATAATACACAAGCTCCAACAATACAAGATTTTTACTCACAGATAATAATACTAGATCATTCACACACACCACGTCAATTGCAATGCAAGTAATTACAATTCATCACGTTTTATATCATATAACAATATCAAGGGTGGATATAAACAAAATACATAATACATCAAATACACAATTCTACAATAATTCAACTACCACAAAATTTTCAAAATCAAATCAAAAAACACCCTATAAAAGTTTCTAACTCATATTTTAACCTCACCAAATTCAAGTTTCTAATTCATATTTAGTGGGAAATACAGTTTTCCCGTTCATCACACTTAATTTACACTCGTGAATTCAAACTCACTCTCACCCAATACCTGTTTTGACGATCTTGTACGATAATAAGTTTCAGCAACGCAATAGCAATTGCAATCCGGAGATTCAATTATTTGAGGAGTCCATAAAATAATCGGAATGCATACGAACGGTTCGAAACAACGCTTACGGATAACAACAACGATGTTGTAATTCAAAAATAAGAGCACATGATTGTCGAAAATTAATTAACATGAACAGTTGAAACACAATGAACTTTGAATACGAAGTTCGTCGAAAAAGACTTACCGTAACGCCGACGACAACGGGTTTTCACGGATTTTGCCGAAATTGAGAAAAAAAACATTGTAGGACAAAGCTCTCACGCATAGATCACAGAACCAGTTTCCGTTGTTTCAAACCAAAACCACAGCGACCAGAATCGAGGCTTGAAGGCGATGATTAGAATTTTTGATTTGGTCATGGGTTGTTGTTTTGATTGCGGTTTTTCTCATAGATGAAGGAGTTGAGCATTCAGAATGAAACAGATCATAAGGTAGATTGCCTATATGGTCTGATTCTTCACCATTGGTGCATGTCGTGTCTGAAACTAGCAAAAATGGTGATAGACGGTGGGTTTCGCGGTGGAGATAAGGATGCACTTTACATAAGATATTCAACGATTTGATTTGTAGAAGGATGAGAATGAAAGGAGTTGTTATGGGTGTATTGATTGGTTTGAAGCGAGTCAAATTGGGGTTCAAAATGGCATTACATTTGGGATGAAGATGAAATGGATAATGTTTGTAAAATCGGCGCCGTAACTAGGTATTCTTGTAAGACAATAAACAGTGACCATGGGGTGTGAATAGCGGTCACTAAAAAGAAAGGATGTGCAAATCACTAGCAAGCCTAAAACTATCTTTATTTATTTACGCTAATTAAACCTTTTAGCTTAATGATTCACACAGAGCACTAGGTTAAGTAAATTGCCACCCCCAGACTATTTACAAGTGTTTTCATGATTATATTTTATAATAATAAGTAAATTAAACTATTTAACGCATCATTAAAAAAATTAATTACTAGGATAAACCACCTAAATTTAATAATCATTTACTTGACTCATCTATAACATAAAATTTTATTCTTCCAAGTACTCATACTAAAATAATATTATTCTTAAAAGAATAAATAAAATAAATATAATATTAAAAGCTTATATTAACAATTAAATTAAAATATATTCAAAATTTTCCATTAAAGCATGAACATGTATAAGGAGAATTAATCAGAATATTACTTATGTATTACTATGAAATTTAGGGTGTTACAACAATCATCGTCAAGGAAGAAGGTTATCTTATAGTATATGTGGATGATATTTTTCTAAAATGAGACATGATGAAGAAATTAAGAGATTAAAGAGTCTCCTAGCCAACAAATTTGAGATTAAAGACTTGGAAAATCTCAAATATTTCCTTGGGATAGAGGTTGCTCAATCTAAGAAAGGTATTTCAGTTTCTCAACGAAAATATGTCCTAGATCTCCTAAAAGAGACAAGTTGAAGGTGCAAACACGAGAAAGGGGGGTTGAATTGTGTTTGACTAACTTGAATACTTTTTCTGTTTTTACAGTTTTATAACAAAACCTGATGTATGAATGAAATAGAGTTAGAAGCGAATATAAAGTAAAAATAAAACACAGAATTTTATACTAGTTCACCGTTAACGAGGCTACGTCCAGTCCTTTCACTTTGAAGGATTTCACTAATTCAAAACCTTGAATTACAACAATACCACTGACCCTCCAAGTCGGTCTTCTCAAACAGTCTAACAATCCTTGACTTTTGAGGAATACAGCACCTTGACTTCTCAAGTCAAGTCGTCTCCTACCAATCTGACAACCCCATATTGTAGAAGGAATTCAACACCTTGAATCTAATTGCTAAGTAATCTTCTACCCCTTCTGACTCCTTCAGATTGTAGACTCTACTTCAACAACTTAGATCTAACACAAGGGAAGGAAAAACACGAGTGCTTGCTTCTGGAAAGCTGAAACTCACAATTAACCTCACTGAAAACTTGAGTGTTTGCTTTTGGAAGTGAATGACTCTTTTGTGATTTTTCGATGCTGAGTCTTCAGTCTCGAGGCTCCTTTTATAGATGTGAATTAGGGTCTCTTCCAAGCTTACATTCGAGCTGTATCTTGCCAGATACTCTTGCAAAAATACCTTGGCCAATCGGGCTTCACTTAAATAAAAAAGCATATCTTTTTAGCTCCAAATTTGCTTTCAAAAATAACTTTGCCCAATCCTGTCTTTGATTAATTCTGCATCAAATCTTTCTTCCCGCCAATAGCTTCTGCATTCCCATACGACTTCAATTTATTTTTGTATCAAATCTTCTTAATACTTTGATCAAATTTAATCAAATCTCCACCGATTATCATCATGATTAATTCTAAACCGTTGATCTTCTGCTCTCGTCCACATATGGACCATACAAACTGATCTGCTGTGATCCTCTAATCTCGGCCAACACTGGACCATACTTTCTGATCTTCTGATCTCGACCACTCTAGACTTGCAATCTGATTTGCTATGATCCACTGATTTCGGCCAACACTGGGCCATGATGCTTAAATATGGACCATTGATCTGAACATCTTCCCTCTGATCTGGACCAATTCTGGTATGGGCCTGGATTGATTTGAAATTAATTCTGGACAAATGATATTTAATTCTGGACATTTACCTCTTGATCTAGATCAGGTCTGGATTAAATCTGGACATCATTTCTTCTAGTCTGGACTTAGTTTCATACTCTGAACCAAGCTATCTTCTGGTCTGGGCCAAATCTGGACCAAGTCACTTGTTCTGGACCAATTATCTGAAGCTCTGGTTATGTCTGGATCATGTCTGGACTGTTTATCATTTCACTGCCAAGCTATCTTCTGGTCAGAATAAATTCTGGACCAAGTCTGATTTATGATTCCTTCTAGTCTGGATCAACTCTCCCTCTGGCAGGCTTCCTACTGGTCTGGTCCAGGTCTCCTTCTGGACTCTGCTTCCTTCTGATCTGGGCCAGGAAAGATATGATCTGATGGTATTTTGACATCCTGGAGTATCGTCTGGTGCTTTCAGGATGCATCCTCTGGTACCTTCTGGATGCATTATCTGGTGACTTCTGGAGGTGTATCCTCTGGTCTGATTTTACCATCTGATTACTCATCTTTTGCCTCTGGTGGCTTCAGCCTCTGCCTCTGATAACTTCATCTTCTGGTGGCATTTAATATAGTAATTCCAGGTACAAAATAAGATTACATGGAGTGCTTTTGTAAACACCAAAATCCTAAGTACTTAGAACCAACTTGGTTCCAACAATCTCCCCCTTTTTTATGATGACAAAACCTTAACTTATTTTGCTAGTTTGTAATTCGATGTACTTGAAATATTCCCCCTCGGACCAATCTCTCCCCCTAAGCCTAATATTGACTTTTTCTTCTCTTTTTCAACTCCTTCTTGAATCACTCTTTCTTTTCTTCTCTTCTCCTCTCCTTTTCAACTCCTTCTCTATTCATTTCTTTCTGATTTATTTTTCTCTCTCCCAGTTTCTTCTCCTCTTCAACTCCTTCTCTTTTCACTCTTTCTTTTTCTCTCTTAATTTTTCTCTCTCCCTGTTTCTTCTCCTTTTCAACTCCTTCTCTTTTCATCTCTTTCTTTTTCGCTCCTCCTTTCTTTTTATCTCTCCTTTTCTACTTATTTCTCCTTTTTCTCTCTCTCTCTCTCCCCCTTTTTGTCATCAGCCAAAAAGAGGTCCTACTATTTTTGTATTTTTGTTTTTCTCTTTACAAAGTATAGAAATTAAAAACAAAAAAATAAAAGATATAAATTACAAGAAAATTAAAAACTCCTAAGAAGACTACTTGAGCTATTCAGATATGGAGATAATGTTGAGATGCTTTTTGATGAACTCGAACCTATCTTCAGGTAATGCTTTGGTGAAGATGTCAGCCCATTGATGATCAGTGTCCATAAACTGGATGCTTAAAGTCCCTTTTTGAACATGGTCCCAAATGAAATGGTGTTTAATTTCAATGTGTTTGGCTCTAGAGTGTAAGATAGGGTTCTTGGTTAGGTTTATGGCTGAAGTTTTATCACAGAAAAGGGATATTGGTTTCAAAGATGTTATAATCTTCAAGTTGATGTTTCATCCAGATTAACTGTGAACTGCATCCTGCTACTGATATATACTCAGCTTCAGCTGTTGACATGGCAATGGTGCTTTGTCTTTTTCTTGACCAAGAGATCAAATTATGACCTAAGAAAGTGTAGTTGCCAAGAAGAACTTAAGTTCTCCCATCATGCTCATTTGGAACTCTTTCTGCATTAGATAAGAAAGCTATTTGCACAAAGTGCCATTAGTAGATCAAAAGATGATATCATCAACATAAACTTGAATAATTAAAATATCATTTTTAATGGATTTCCTAAATAGAGTATTATCAATCTGGCCTCTATCAAAATCATTATTAAGCAGAAAGTTACTAAGTCTGTCAGACCATGCCCTTGGTGCTTGTTTTAAACCATATAAACATTTTTTAAGTTTATAAACATGGTTTGGAAAATCAGAATTTTCAACTCCTGGGGGCTGTTTGACATAGACTTCCACACTTATATAGCCATTTAAGAATGCACTTTTAACATCCATATGATACAGAATTATATCATGATTAGCAGCAAATGATAAAAGAATTCTAATTTCTTCTAACCTGGCCACTGGAGCAAACGTCTCCGTGTAATCAATACCTTCCTGTTGACTGTATCCTTGACCTACAAGTATGGCTTTGTTCCTTACCACTTCACCTTTTTCTTTGAGTTAATTCCTAAACACCCACTTGGTTTCAATAATGTTTTTGTTTGGTCTGGATACCAGATCCCAAACATCATTCCTTTGGAATTCATTCAGCTCTTCTTGCATTGCAAGTATCCAACCTTCCTCTGCCAAAGCTTCATCAACATTGGTTGGTTTGCATCAACTTATGGTTCTGGAAGATCTCTAAAAGCTTCTGATTCTGGTAAATCTGCAACAGCTTCTGATTCTGGTAGATATGTAATAGCTTCTAATTCTAGTAAATATCCAAATTTCTCTTTTGACTTATTTTGGCTGGTTCTGACTTGATCAGATTTATCTTTTGAAGATTTGTCATGTGTTGCTGACTTGCTTGTATCCTCTTCCTTTCCAGGTATTTCTGTTTCTTTTGCTTCTGCTCCCTTTGGTTCTAGTGAACCTGCACACTATCTTTATCTTGCTTTGATTTGTCAAGATCAAGCAGTTTGTCATCAGATTTAATGATAATAAAACTCATATAATGAAAGTAAATACAACTAGTTCATCAATTATGTTTCTAGTAAAACAACTTTTGGTTCTGGTAAGTATCAGCTTCCTCTAGTTCTGGTAAACCAGCATCAGTTTACTTTGGTTCTGGTTAACCTGTATTAGCTTCATCTTGCTTTGACTCTTCATGTCATGCTATTTGTCATAATACAGATCAATTAATTTAAAAATTGAACTCAATACAGCCAAACCATTAATTCTGCTTCTGATGGTTTCTGCAACCACTGGAATGCTATTTCTGCTGAAGTGTTCAATTCCTGTGAATCACCTGGTTCCTTTAAATCTTTGAGAGACTGCAAAATACTTATCTAGCTTTGAGTTTTAAGATCAAGCTTTTGGTTATCACAGTAAACATAAGTTTCAAACAATAATAGTATTTACAGCAAGATGTAACCTCTATGTCAACAATTTCAGTTTTACTCTGAAAATCCTCTTGCTTTTGATTTTCAGATTCCGAATCTGTATGTTCTGTGATTACATGGTTTGGATTAAGGGATTTGAATTCCCTTCCAGGTTTGTAGTCTTGATGAATTTCACTGGACTATTTGAAGAACTCTCCTGATTCTGATTCTTCTCTTTCTACTTTGGCTGATACACCATGTTCCTCTGGTGATTCTAGAACTTATGGTGATTCTGGTAATTATACTGGTTCTGGTTTTGGTTCGGGTTCTGGTACTGATTCTGGTTCCAGTGTTGGTTCTGGTTCCAATTCTTATGCCTCTGATACTAGTTCCAGTTTTGGTTCCAGTTCTGATTCCAGTTCCTGTACCTCTGATACTGGTTCCAGTTCTAATTTCTAGTTCCAATTCCTGTACCTTTGATACTGGTTCTAGTTCTGATTTTGACTCTAGTTCCTGTTCTAATTCGTGTGATATGTGTGATTTTTTTGATATTTCTTGTTCCTCCTATGATTCTGGTTCTGGTTCTGATAGGTATTGTGTTGACCAGTTCTTTTTCTACCAGAGTCAATTGGCTTCTATTTGGTAGATGTTGGAACATAAACCTTCTTCTGCTTGTGCATTGCCAACATCCATTGTCCAGGCACCATTGTTGGTTTCTCCATCTGGTTGCTCAGAATATCTGCAACATAGACAATTTGATCTTTTGGTACCCAGAACTGGTTGGGTCCAGGTTTGTTAGTTTTAACAGCTCTCTGATCTTGTTCAGATTTTACCATTGGAAAAGATAATTTAGAGTGACCTTTCTTAGCACAAACAATGCATAAAACATCGGAATGAACACCTTTAGTTTCAGCAACAGTTTCTGTAAAACCAAGACCTCTCTTTCCAATGTTACTATTTCCATAAATCATAGATGCATATTTACTTCTTTCCATTCGATTAGCAATAAAGTTTTGTAAAAATTGCTTATGCATATCAGATTCACAAACAGTTTTGGAAGTGGAACAAATATTACTTTTGAGAGTTTGGTTTTCAGTTTTGAGTCTTGCAACTTCAGTTTTAAAATCATTGTTTTCAGTTGCATACTCAAAATTTTGATTCTTTAAAACTTGGACTTCTTTGGTAAGATTTTTCTTATCTTCCCTAAGAGTTTTCAATTTTAAAGACATCTTATTGTTTGCATTTAAAAAGTCTTTTACAACATCAAATAATTCAGATTTAGAGAGATTAGAAAATACCTCATTGTCTTCATCTTCTGAATCTGTTCCAGAGCCTGAGCTGTATCCAGAACTTGAGTTGGTATGAGCCATCAGAGCTAGAATTTATTCCTCTAATGTGCTTCAAGACTTGCCTAAATGACTGCTTCGATCATTCTTCCTTCTGCATGCTTTCCTTCCTGAAATCGTGCCTTTATGATGTCTAGAGGCAAACCTGATGTGTGCCATCATTGCTGATTCTGCTTCTTCTTCATCAAAAGATTCTTCTTCTGATTATGATACATCCCAGGCTGCCATCAGACCTTTTTTTTAATCTGGAACTCTTCTTGTGCTGTTTGCCTTTTTCCAGATTTGGACATTTTGACTTGATATGTCCAGGTTCATTGCATCCATAACAGATGATGCTCTTCTTGTCAGATTGTTCCTTTCGTTTGCTGTTATGTTTCTTCTTGGAGCCTTTTCTCTTCCTATTTTCCCGGATCTTAACCATCTGTTTGGTTAAGTAAGCCATATCATCACAGTCAATGTCGCTATCCTCTGATTCTGGTGCTGCGCTTGCAGCTTTCATCTGTTTCGACTTTAGGGCCAGATTCTTCTTCTTCTTTGGTTCATCTGCTTCCAGTTCTATTTCATGAGACTTGAGTGAGCTGATCAGATCTTCAAGTCTTAAGTTGTTCAGATCTTTGGCTTGCCGAACTGTAGTAACCATTGGTCTCCACTTGGTTGGTAAACTTCTTAGAATCTTTTTGACAGTATCTGTTGTCGTGTAGCTTTTCTTCAAGACCTTCAGTCCAGATATCAGAGTCTGGAATGTACAGAACATTCCATCAATGTCTTCATCATCTTCCATCTTGAACATCTCATATTGTTTGACCACTATGTTAGCCCTTGCTTCTCGAACCTGCTTGCTTCCTTCATAGGTCAGAACCAAACAGTCAAATATACTCTTTGTTGTTTCTTTATCTGTGCATCTATCAAATTCCTTGAATGTGATGGCACTGATCATAATGGTTCTAGCTTTGTGATGTAGTTTGTATAATTTGCTCTTGTCTGGTTTCATATCTTCCATGTCCAGTTCTTTAGTTGGATCTCCTGGAACAGTAGGTGCAGTGTATCCTTTGACTACCAGCTTCCAGAATTCAGGATCTGGAGATATGAAGAAACTTCTCATTCTGTCCTTCCAATACTCAAACCATTCTCCATCAAATAATGGTGGTCTGTTGACGTTGCCTCCTAAATCATATTTGGATTATGCCATGTTGTTGACCCCTTGGACCTTTCCTCAAACAAATGTTAAGTGCTCAGCCTTGAGACTGAGCTCTGATACCAAATGAAGGTGCCAACACGAGAAGGGGGGGTTGAATTGTGTTTGACTAATTTGAATACTTTTTCTGTTTTTTCAGTTTTATAACAAAACCTGATGTATGAATCAAACAGAGTTAGCAGCGGATATAAAGTAAAAATAAAACACATTATTTTATACGGGTTCACCGTTAACGAGGCTACGTCTAGTCCCTTCACTTTGAAGGATTTCACTAATTCAAAACCTTGAATTACAACAATACCATTGACCCTCCAAGTCAGTCTTCTCAAACAGTCTAACAATCCTTGACTTTTGAGGAATACAGCACCTTGACTTCTCAAGTCAAGTCTTCTCCTACCAATCTGACAACCCTAGATTGTAGAACGAATTACAACTCCTTGAATCTAATTGCTAAGTAATCTGCTACCCCTTCAGACTCCCTCAGATTGTAGACTCTACTTCAACAACTTAGATCTAACACAAGGGAAGGAAAAACAAGAGGGCTTGCTTCTGGAAAGCTGAAACTCACAATTAACCACACTGAAAACTTGAGTGTTTGCTTTTTGAAGTGTATGACTCTTTTTTGATTTTTCGATGTTGAGTCTATAGTCTTGAGCCTCCTTTTATAGATGTGAATTAGAGTCTCTTCCAAGCTTAAATTCAAGCTGTATCTTGCCAGATACTCTTGCAAAAATACCTTGGCCAATCGGGCTTCACTTAAATAAAAAACATATCTTTTTAGCTCCAGATTTGCTTTAAAAAATAACTTTGGCCAATCCTATCTTTGATTAATTCTGGATCAAATCTTTCTTCCCGCCAATAGCTTTTGTATTCCCATAAGACTTCAATTTATTTTTGTATCAAATCTTCTTAATACTTTGATCAAATTTAATCAAATCTCCACTGATTATCATCATGATTAATTCTGGACCGTTTGATCTTCTGCTCTCGTCCACATCTGGACCATACAAACTGATCTGCTGTGATCCTCTGATCTCGGCTAACACTGGATCATACTTTCTGATCTTCTGATCTCGACCACTCTGGACTTGCAATCTGATCTGCTGTGATCCTCTTATTTCGACCAACACTGGACCACACATTCTAATCTTCTAATCTCGGCCATCACTGGGCCATATGGTCTGATCTTCTGATCTCGACCAACATTGGGCCATGATGCTTAAATCTAGACCATTGATCAGAACACCTTCCCTCTGATGTGGACCAATTCTGGTGTGGCCTGGATTGAACTAAAATTAACTCTAGACAAAGGATATTTAACTCTGGACATTTACCTCTTGATCTGGATCAAGTCTGGATTAAATCTGGACATCATTTCTTCTGGTATGGACTTAGTTTCATACTCTGAACCAATCATGTTCATACTCTGAATCAATAATAACAAAAGAATTTAAAACACTATGACTCAACATACAAATCATGTTCAATGCTTAATTTCATCACATCAGTTCTTATCTATCTCATTAATCTCTTACATGAGAAGATTAACAATTCCCTAATATAATTACTGATCTCTCGCATTATTAAAAAGGATAACCGTAATGATTTCAGATGTAAATTGACAAATAGACTTAATTCTATCTCTAGCAATCAAGCTTGTTAGATGAGATAATCTAAGTCTGACTTAAACATGTAGTTCTCACTCACATATCAAATCTAAATTCATGCCTTAGGTGATCAAGCTAAAACATGTATGAAGAATAAGATTAAATCATTAAAATCATCGCATAGAAACAAATATCTGTATATAGAAATCAAGTTAGATACATCAAAGTTAAAGAGTTACATCTAATCCCATCAAAAGAAAGTTAGCAATCCATAGCCATGGATGCTTTCAAGCTCAAAGCGAATATCTAAGAAGAAAGGACGGCTCTGTGATGTCTCGGGAACGATTCCAGCTCTTCGGTTGATCCCCAATCAAGCAACCAATTTTTTTCTCTGTCTTCTCTCTTGATTCCTCTTTCCAACTTAGTAAGTCTCTCTTTTGGAAATATGTCTATGCATTTTTAAAGAAAATGAGTTGATGGTCTCGCTTAAGCCAGGCCAATCTGGCTTAAGCCAATAGGTTTCTTCATGCTTAGGAAAGGTTTCCCGCTTAGCCAGAAAATATATGGCTTAAGCCAACTGGGTTGTTCAAAATCCATGTCTCTGCCTCATTTTGGCTTAAGCCAACTAAGCTTTGCTTAAGCGGTCCTTCTGGTTTTGCTTTCAGCATCATTCAAGCTTAAGCCAGCCTATTTTGGCTTAAGCCAAGTTCTTCAACTTTAGCTTTCTGCTTTTCCTTTGCTTGGAACACTTTGATATTTCTCCCACAATTAAACACAAAGTAATTAATAGAATGCTCTTCCATGGGGTGTTTCATAGCACCAAAGATGTTAAATATTATAATGCTATCACCAAATTCCATGGATAGAGTTCCAGCATGAACTTAAATTTTTGTTTTAGCAATTGTCCAGAATGGTCTGCCTAAGATGATAGATGCCATGTTGGACTTAGTATCTCCCTCCAAGTCCAGAATGTAAAAATATGCAGGAAATATCAATTCATTAACTCGAACTAGTACAACCTCCACCAGTCCAAGCAGGGTGAGCATTGCTTTTGTTCGCCAATTGAATGGTAACAACTATACTCTATAGTATCCAAAAGCTAGAGAGTTAAAAATAGATGTAAGCATAACATTATTGGAAGCTCCTAAATCTAACATGGTATTTTCAAATTGATTATTGCTTATGGTACATGGAATGTAAAAAGTTCCTGGATCTTTGAATTTTTGGGGCATGGGTTGAATGAGGGCGAAAACATTGCGCCCTATGTTTACCCTTTCATTACCTATTAACCTTCTCTTGTGTGTGTACAACTCTTTTAGAAATTTGGCATATCTTGGAATCTATTTAATTGTTTCAAGGATGGGAATGTTCACTTCCACCTTCCTAAATGTATCCAAGATCTCCTTGTCCCTATCTACCTCCTCCTTTTTCTTAGTCTTCACTGTCCTTTGAGGGAAGGAAGTGGTATATCTTGCTCAGCATCAAATGGTTCAGGTACCAAAGTGCCCTCAGCAACCTTGTTATTTTTCACAGCAACAGTTTCAGCTACCTTTCATATTTCAATAGCTTTTCCAGACCTCAAGGTATGTACCAACATTAGGAACATTTGGATTCACAACTGACTAGGTAGGTAGTTGGTTTGATCCATGAGTCTGCATCTGATTAGTTGAAGTGGCCAGCTGGCCAATCTTTGTCTCCAAACTTTGAATGGTGGAATATGTTCTTTGTTGAAATGAGAGATTTTGGACAACCATATGTTTGACAAGGTCCTCCATTGAAGGTGCGTTGTTCTGCTGATGCGCATTGTTTTGGTGTTGCGCAATGTTTTGCTGCTGTCTAGGTTGCTGTTGTGTAGATGAATTCCCTCATCTCAGGTTGGGATGGTTTCTCCAACTAGGATTTTATGTGTTAGATGACATATCATAGTTAGCTTGAGGATTGTATATGTTTGCTGCATATGCTTGAGGAGCATCAACAATTGGATCTTCCGGCAACGTAGCACATGAATCTATAGGGATGCTCTGCATAAGTGCAAATACCACAAACCTTTGCTGCTTGGGCTTTACCTGCTACCAATTTTTTTTTACTAAAGACTTAAGCTCATCAAGTCTGCTATCTAGAATCTTGTGGGAAAAAGCTTGAATTTCTTTCACTCCGTTTGTCAACACTGTTGAATTGCTTTTGGTTGTAAACTGCTGAGAATTAATGGACATGTTCTCAATCAAGGCTTTGTCACTTCTAGGATCTTATCGACAAGTGCTCCCACACTAGCAGCATCTAGGATACTTCTATCCGTAGGTAGCAAGCCTTCATAAAAATACAAGTTGAGCAATTGTTCATAAATTTGGTGATGAGGGCAGCTAGCCACTAATTTATTGAATCTCTCCCAATACTCATGTAAGGATTCTCTGTCAATCTGCCTAATTCCACATATTTCTTTTCTAATTGAAGCAGCTCTGGAGGCAGGGAAGAAATTTTCTAAGAACAACTTCTTCAAATCATTCCAACTGGTAGCAGAACCGTGTTGAAGGTAGTACAACCAATCCTTGGCAGCATCTTGAAATAAGAATGGGGAGGCTCTCAGCTTGATATGGTCCTCTGTGACTCCTTGAGGCTTCATGGTAGAACACAAAACATGGAAGATATACTCATAATTTGTCATCAAAGAGTCCCCGGCAACGACACCAATTTGATCCGCTATCGCTCACGGGTCAAATACGAGTAATAAAAACGTAGCTTACAGCAACATCTCAAATCGTCTCGCAAGGACTTCGAATTTTATTAATTGAATTTAGAATCAATGAAATTAAAAAGAATTTTTCGAATTTAGGTTCGGGAAGATTAAGAAAACGATTAATCCACTGATTCGAGAATTTTAGACTTATCACAGATTCTATCAATGAATTTAACTTCCAATTTGTGACTCTATTCTTATTTGATTATAGAATTGATCAAACAAGCATAATCAACCCTATGCGAATTATGTTTTGTTGACTCGATTAAGCGTCACAGTAATCAATGTATTACAATTAACGATCAAGCATCGAAAAACTACAATTTATTTAATATAGAAACTGAATTATGTCAAACTAATTTTATTAATATATGGTACTCGTTTTGGACTTTAAAACAAGTGGTCCGCTACTAAAAATTATTACAAAATGCTCATATCACGATATCTGCAGTTTAGACCCATTAAAGTTCGGAATTGCATTTTAATTCCAACATAAAAGTTGTAACTCTGATTTTTAGCTTTCCAATGCCTGCTCGCGTGCGTCAATCCGATATTCAGAGCTTCTTTCTACATATATTCTACAGAGTGAGGAGGGGTCAATATGAAAATAATAAATTTAAAAATCAATTACGACCAAAAGTTTAGAAACACACTAAAAAAATTAATCTAAGCTATAAAGAGCTTATAAAACGTCATAGTATAAAACTAGAAACATGTGCCCAAATGTATTGATCATCTCTCCTCGTTAGTTTAATTTATTTTCTATTTATTCTTGTTTTTGAAGAGTAATTGTATTAATTGTATTTCTTTTTTATAAGGATGGTCGAATGTCTACCTCCTCTGTATATTCCTTCCTTATAACCTTATTATTAAATATATGAGAGTATAACACTTGTGTAGTATAATAAACATGACACTAATCGTATCAAAGAAATTTTAACTTCTGAAAAATATAAATCAAAGTATAATTGAAAGTGGCTAAGAGTTAATAAAATATATAAATTTACAAGATTATAAACATATTGGCTTTGTCACTTAACTTGGATAGCAGTAACAATAGTTGGGAGAGCACATAAATAGTGGAAGGAAACAATTTCGGCGAAAGCACAGTGGAATTTGATAATTTTTACAGTTCACTGTTGAACAATCCTCGTCAGAATCACATGCTATGATAAAAAAATATGAATAATGGTATTAGTGAAAGGATTTTGTATAATGTATATAATTTTTTTTGAAATGGATGAGATAAAGGGCTTAAATCTAAATCTTTTCGCGTCTGTTACAAGAAGAGATAGATAAAGAACAAGAACTATAACATAACAAAACATGAAAATCTGAACCATATTTTTCCTTTTCTAATGTAACAAATAGATATTTCTTTTATCGCGTTATAATCTACAAACTCATACTCTATATATTGTACTTAAATAGACTTTAAAATTTAAAGAATAGCTATAAAAATCATCTTAAAATTATAATTATTTTAAATGTCTCTTAGATATATCGAGCTATTATATTTTGTCCCTTTAGTCTACTCAATTGATGTGATTCTTACATAAATAATTTTTTCCACCATGATATACAACGGCAAAATCTCAAAACAACAACAATAATATTGAAGATCACATAAAAAAATATTAATAGTGTTGAATGCCTGTAAAATTAGTTATACAAATAATACACCAATAAAATACAAATTTATTTATGAATAAAATTATAGTATTATTATGTATATCAAATGCCAAAACAACATAATTTATTTTACACCCTTATTCACATTTGTTCTTGTATGAACTCAACAGGTTAATCACTAAAGTTGGGGATATGAACTTTATGTCTAGTGCGTTGATCTTCATTCCATTGAGTTTATACTCCCTGTCTCTTATGACACTAGTGAAGAAAATATATTTTACACCAATTTTTTAAACTTTTAAAACCTATATTAGTAACAGAAAAACGGGTGTAATAGCAATATGTGTTGTCCATAGGGATTTGAACATTGGTTTTTTAAAACTGGTGGTATAGGTTAATTTAAAACAATGGTTTTTAAATTAACAAGTGTTATATGTGCCTAAACTTGATCAAAATATGAGTATGAATCAAGTATTTTACGTATATTTTATAAATAAAAAATGGTGTGGTAAGTTATATATATTAGAACCAAGTTGGTTGGAAGAATAATGGCTTTTAATGATTTTGTGATAACAAAATTATTTTATGAGAACAATTTATTTTTCAATAAATGTTTTTACGTGTGCAGACTCTCTCCTAACGAATCAAGGCAAATGCATTATAACTTTAGAAAATCAAACTCTTATCTGATTATGTTCAATGCGTTCTTTACGTGCCTATGTTACTATTGTTGGAACCAAGTTGGTATTCTTGTGATTTTGATGTTAACAAAGGTATTTTATGAAAACAATTTTTTTTGGATTAATGGTTTCATGAAGTGTGCAACAATTAGGACAAGAAAATTAGAGGCCTTACTAGAGGAAATGACCAGAGAGGAACACAAAAGCATACGCATCTACCTATGAACATATGCCTCTGAAGGTTACGAAGATCGCCTCTGATGTTTGGCTCTGAAGTTTGGGTCTGAAGACTTCCTCTGATAACTGGTTCTGAAGACTGGCTCTAAAATTGGGTTTGAAGACTGCCTCTGAAGATTGAATTTTAAGCATGCCTTTGAAGCCCTTGCGTGCCCCTGATGTGCACAAACTTAGCATACCTCTAAAGAGTTTATATCAAGCTAACATTAACTCTGACGAGATTGTTCAAGCCATGCATTCAAAGCCCATATTCCGCTAATCAAAAGTTGCAACACACTCAAAATGCGACCCCTAATATTTAGGCTCTAATGTTGCAATAACTCTGATGATTCAACAACGTGATTTGCCCAAAGCCAATAATTCTAATGTTGCACTGACTATGATGATTCAACAATGTGATTTTTCCAAAGCCATTAATTCCAAGTCACACAATTCTGCCTCTAACTTTTATTATTCAAGAAACACAACTTCTCACTCCGACAAAAAAGTCAATGGCTCTAATTGAAAGAATTCATACGCAAATAAAAAGGTACAACACACTCATGATGATATGGCTTACTTAACCAAACAGATGGTTAAGATCTGGGAAAACAGGAAGAGGATAAGCTTCAAGAAGAAACATAACAACAAAGGAAAGGAAGAATCTAACAAGAAGAGTACCGTTTGTTATGGATGCAATGAACTTGGATATATCAAGTCAGAATGTCCAAATCTGGAAAAAGGCAAACAGCACAAGATGAGTTCCAGATTCAGAAAGAAGGGTCTGATGGCAGCCTGGGATATATCAGAATCAGAAGAATAATCGTCTGATGAAGAAGAGGCAAAAACAGCAATGATGGCACACATCAGGTCTGCCTCTGGACTTCGAAGGAAAGCATGCAGAAGGAAGAATGATTAAAGCAGTCATTCAAGCAAGTCTGGAAGCACAACAGAGGAAGAAATTCTGGCTCTGATGGCTCATACCAACTCAAGTTCTGGATACAGCTCAGGCTCTGGAACAGATTCAGAAGATAAAGACAATGAGGTATTTTCTGATCTCTCTAAATCTGAATTAATTGATTTTGTTAAAGACTTTTTAAATGCAAACAATAAGATGTCTTTAAAACTGAAAACTCTTAGGGAAGATAAGAAAAATCTGACCTAAGAAGTCCAAATTGTAACGAATCAAAATTCTGAGTATGCAACTGAAAACAAGGATTTTAAAATTGAAGTTGCAAGACTCAAATCTTAAAACCAAACTCTCAAAAGTAATGTTTGTTCCACTTCCAAAACTGTTCGTGAATCTGATATGCATGAGCAATTTTTTCAAAACTTTATTTCTAATGAAATGGAAAGAAGTAAATATGCATCTATGATTTATGGAAACAGTAACATTGGAAAGAGAGGTCTTGGTT
The DNA here is from genome assembly GCA_037974295.1 of Cicer cuneatum. Lineage (NCBI taxonomy): Eukaryota > Viridiplantae > Streptophyta > Magnoliopsida > Fabales > Fabaceae > Cicer > Cicer cuneatum. The sequence goes on along the minus strand of JBBPBO010001986.1, from coordinate 21,568,849 downwards.
TTATAGAAACTATTGCTGATATTAAAACTGTTCATTCTAATGTTTTTGCTAAGAAAGGTCACTCTGAATTATCTTGTCCAATGATAAAATCTGAACAAGATCAGAGAGCTGTTAAAACTAACAAACCTGGACTCAATCAGTTCTAGGTACCAAAGGATCAAATTGTCTATGTTGCAGATATTCTGAGCAACCAGAAGGAGACACCAATGGTGCCTGGACAATGGATATTGGCAATACACAAGCAGAAGAAGGTTTTGAAGTAGCAAAATTGATTTACAAGGAAGGGGGGTTTGAATTGTAAATCTCCCTTTTTAAAATTTCCTAAAAAACTTCAATTTTAAACTCAAGAAATTTCTCTGTTAAGGAAGCAGAAAAACGGAGAACGTTCTTGGTTTTATCAGAAAACGGAGAACGTTCAGATTAGTGTGTAAAACAGAAAAACGGTTTTGTATTTTAATCTTAAAAACAATCAAACTTGATAAGGAGATTAAAGATAAGAAATACCACACATAGATGTATCTTGGTTCACCCAACTTAGGCTACGTCTAGTCCTCACAATTGTGAGATTTTCCACTAAGTGTTTAAAACAAGAACCTTCTTGGTTTTACAGCACCTAGCCTAGATCAACCTTGATCTTTGTTTACAGAACTTAATCTAATTCCACCCAGAAAGAGATTAATCAAATCACCTATCAGTCTTGATAGGATTTCTTACAATCTACCCCAAACACTATTTAACTCTTATAGTTTGAGTTTTACAATAATAATGAGATTGTTTAGAATCTGAGATGTCTCAACTCTTGTTTGAGATTTCAATTATTTACAGATAAATCAGTTTGAATATATCAGCATAAAATGAATTTAACTAAAACTGATTCTGTAGGTGATTTGCAGAATTTCAAGTATGTGAATGTGAATGATTTTGAGAGACTTGTTAGCACTTGAACTTCTGCGTTTTCCTTGAGCTGTGGCCTTCCTTTTATAGGCTTGAGAGCATTTAATGAAGGCCAATATAGCCATTGATAGTGCCTTTGTCAGGCTTGACCAAAGGCATTATTTCTAAATAAAAATAATCCAACTTTTGACTATTTTTATTTTCTGTTCAGGCTGAGCTGTATGTTGCGTTTTGAATCAAACTTTCTTGAATAATTAATGATCCTCTAATGCTTCTGATAAGTGGTAACATTGCTGGCTTGAACTGAAGCTTTGGATCAATAAAAACAGATTGAAAATGATCATGAAAACTTGATGTAGGAAGCTTGTACTGAAGCTGCTAAAACTGACTGGAGATTGATGATCATTCTGGAATTTTGTTCTTTAAGTATCCTGGAGACTGATATTCAATCTGGACGTTTTTGTGGCCATATTGGAAACTGACTTGACTTCAAGATTGTTTTAACAGTCTTGACAGTCATTTCCAGAACTGTCTGGACATGCTTGTTTGAGAGTCTTTTTCTTTCGCAATTTGAATGTCCTTTTTGATTTGAGTAGATCCTATGTGTTCTCTGCCATGTAGTGATCATATCCATGTAACTTCTAGAGCCAACAACTTCAATTAAGTGATGGAGAAAGTTTGGTCTTTATGCTGTCACAGCCTGGCGAACATTCTCCGTTTTCCAGAATGTGTCAAGAATGTTCTTCAGCCTTTTTCTTTGATTCTTTTGAAACCTATCTTTGATTTAACACACTCAAAAGCACAGGTTAAATTAACAATATATTTAGAATCATAATTAACAATCTTTTAATTAACCTTTGTTTATTTTCATCAAAACTTTAAAATTGAGAGTCTGTCTTAACAATCTCCCCCTTTTTGATGATGACAAACATGTTAATTTAGATTTTAATTTTGATTCTAATTATGAAAGAGCTTGAAAGCTCCCCCTCAATTTGTGCAGAGATTTAATTTTGACAGAAGATAAAACATGTAATATCAAGAGATAAAACAGTCCGTAACAAAATAGATTCATTAATAAAGACTTTTCATTAGATATCAATGATGATTACATAGTGAGATTAAGTCAGAAGATATACAGAAGTACTAAATACAAAAGGACTTCTATCTAATTAAAGACTAAAACTTAAACTTAATCTAAAATCTTCAAATTAATTATCCCCCTTTGTCATAACAAAAAGGTAGGAGAAAAAAATCCTAAGATGCCAAGGATGGTGAAGATCCTTCTGAAGAAGAGGACTTGGCAGGATCAGCAACAGGTTGAGGAGATGGAGAAGGATGAACAGGAGGGGGAACAAGTCCAAGTTTTGGAGCAAGTTGTTCTGTCATCCATGAGCGCAGGAAGGTGGACTCTAAATCCTGTTGAGTTTGGCGTGCCATAATGGTTTGTAGGGCAGCCATGATCTCAGAGTTTGTAGGTTCCTTTGGTGGAGGAGGAGGAGGAGGCATAGCAGAAGCAGGATGAGTGGAAGTTGGAGGTGTGGAGGCAGAAGGTGAGGAGATGGATTTCTGATTAATGGAGGGTCCAGGAGTATCAGAAAAAGTCAAGAATTGACTTATCCCAAAGAGAGAGGGACAGGTTTTCTGGGGGGGAAATGAAGAGTGGTGACATGGAGGAGACGTGCTGATGTGGTAGGAGGGTGCACATATCATCAATGGGTGAATGGATGTAGTGGAGAAAGTCTGTGGAGGAGAAGGTTGTAGTTTGGGGAAAAGCTGAGAAAGTGTGAGAAAGGTTTGGTGAACTTTCTCTGTTTTCAACATAACGTTCTTGAGCAGTTTCTGCTGCTTCAAGTAGGTCTGGTGAGGGCTGTGGTGTGGCTGGAATTGGAGCAGCATCAGCAGCTCTTTTCCTTGAGGAGCGCTTCCTTTTTAGTGAAGGTGGAAAGGATGAAGGAGCACTTGCCTAAGAAGAAGCTTTCTTCATATGAGAAATGTTTTTTGAAGAAAACTTGGAGATTTTGATCAGGCTTTTCTCATTACTGAGAGGGATATGAAAGTGCCTGAAGATCTTGGTCAAAATCATCCCATAGGGTACAGTGTTCTTCCTGTAGTCCTTATTGGCTGCAGCAATCATATGATGAATGATGATGTGAGGTAGGTTCAGATGTTTGCAGTTTAACAGATGATGGATCACGAGGGCATCATTGTCTGATACATACTCATGACTTCCACAGTGGGGAAGTATGGTATGGTGACTGATGCTGTTAAATATTTTTGGAAGTGGTTTGAGGAAGGTTGAGACTTGTCGTGTAGACCCTTCTAGGAAAAGATCAGAGAGTACCTCTGTCTTGTTCAGATTAAAAGCATTATACCATTTTTCTATATAAATGGCAGGCCCTTCAATAGGAAGGTTCAGAATCGAGGCCAGAGAGTCTGGGGTTAGGATGATTTCAATCCCTTTAACCTTGGAGATGATGAGGGACTTATCAGAGAAAGTCTTTGCTTGGCAGTAGAAAGCCCTGATGACATCTGGGTAATAGCATTCTGATGTCTGAAGGAAGGAAGTCCAGCCTAAAACATCAGTGTGATGTTTTATGGCATTTCCATCAACAATCAGATTGTCAAACATGACAACCCGTCCCACTCCAATAGGGCGATCAGCCCATTTCTCTTTGAAAATCTTAGTTGCAGAGGAGGGAATCAGAGGGATGTTATTGGTGTTTGGGGGTGTAGAGTCTTGAGGGCCAGAAGGAGAATGTTGGGGGGCAGAAGGAGTTGTTTTGGGGGCAGAAGGAGCAGTTTGGGGGGCAGAAGGAGATGGTTCCCAAAATGGAGAACGTTCAGGTATTGATGAACGTTCTGGAGCTTTCTTATCAGAAGGAGAAGGCTTCTGTTTTGGTGCCCTTGTTTTACTTCTCTGAGGATTCTTCAACTTCTTTTTAGCCAGAAATTGAGATAGGGTTATGGTGGATTTCTTCTTCATTGTTTTAGACGGGGATTGAGATGGTTTTGATGGAGAAACGATTTCATTTATATTCTTCCTCTTCTGGTTGGGAGGAGTAATAAATGAAGGTTCAGAAGACGTGGTTTGCTTGTGTTTGGGGTGTCTTTTGCTGAGAGGTTGCTAGAGGAGTATTGGAAGGAGGAACATCAATTTCTTCCTCATCAGAATCAGAGATTATGAACATGGGAGAATCAGTATTTTTAGGGTTCGATGTCCCTATTCCAGCAAGAACTCTCATTGACCTTCGTTTTGTGGGTCGTGTTGTATTTCTCAAGTGTGGTGGAACTTGAGCAGTGTTTGGTACAGATTTAGGGTGAGAAGGAGGAAAAATCGTTGCGAGTGGTCTAATACGAAGTGGGATAGGGCTTGATTCCCTTGAAGATGAAGATGAAGACTCTGATGAAGAAAAGGGCATTTTAATGGGAGAAAGTCTGTGTAACGCCCCGGATTTTTGGTCCAAAACATTACTAAAAAAAATACTTTTAGAAAAATTTACGATAATTTTTCTTTTGGTAAGAATATATACATTTATACTTTTAAATAATTAGTAACAATCACATTTATGCTTTTAAATAGTTAGTAACAATCACATTTATTTAATATTATAAAAAAGGTTTATTCAAGCTAAAATAAAGGAAAAATCAATTATTCCTAACGGAAGCAAAAATCCACTTCCGTATTTATAGAATTCGAATGCATTTAAAAGTTTAGTGAGAAAAATTAAAAAAAAATAAATAAACATAGAAATTTTGCGGCAATACTTATTATTACAAAATTGTCTTGAAAACCCCATTTTTACCCCACGTTCGCCGCACGTTAATACTCATCAATTACTCTTGAATCTCCCCGAACTCATTAGTACCTAAAATGTTGTTGTAAGGGTCAATTTTTTCCATCATCCACATCAAACCAAAGCTAAACTTATAGAAGAATAACACAAAACATATAAAGGTAAAAACTTGTAATTTAAAAGAAAAAAATGCGCAAACAGTAAATCGTATATAAAAATATATGCATAATGCATGCTCCTAAAACTATATGATCCGGATATAAACCTGCCACTAAGGCAACTTCCACACAGAAAGATCACTCATACCAATGGAAAAAATAAACCTGCCACTAAGGCAACTCCCACGAAGATGTATATGTCATGACATGACCATATATTATCACAATTATACAAGCACACAGCCCACTAAGAATCATGTCATATACATTCAAAAATCACCTTTTTAAAACCATCATCTTATTCACATCACAAAGATCACATATCACACATCCTTATCATGAGAATCATATATTCATAGACAAATAATCATTCAATAATAATTTTCACCACGTACGCATAAAAATCGGGACATGACTTCATTCACGCCATAAAGATTAAAACTTTATATATAACAAGAAACTTCAAACTCCAACTCATAATACATCATGAAAATCAAAACTTTATCATATATATAACATAAGAAAAATCATATTTTGCTTCATATCCATCATAAAAATTAAAACTCAATCATGTATAATATAAAAATTCATATTTTACTTCTTAAAAGACATACATTACATATCGAACTCAACGTAAAGGATTTCATATTCCATTATTTTATTTTATTAGTCTACATTTATTTCTTTCAAAAGCAAGCAATTACAATTATTAGTTCTATGTCATCCAACTAACGGTCTAACTCAAATTTGTCTGGGGAAAAGCCTTTACCTTGGCCGCTTTTCTTCCTAGTACGAAACTCTAAGCCCCCACGAAGTTGTTCACACGAAAAGTTTGCCGCACGAAGGAGATGAGGTGTGAAGGAGATGACGGCTAGGGTTTCGGTATTTTTTTCTGCTTACTATTACTTAGTATCGAAATATTGTGGACTTTAGGGAAAATTTAAAGTGGAGATTATTGGGTAGATAGTGTTGGGCCCAAATAAAGAAAAGAAGGGAGAAAATATATTTTTATTTATTTATGTTTTTCTTAACCTTGATCATACAAAAACTAAGCCACCAACTCCAAGCCCAAATTTCTATTATGGGTTGGGTCACACCTAGCCACAAACCCTTAGCTCAAATTCTTCTTGTACTAAAAAAAACATATATATATATATAATTATATAAAACATCTCCATTGATTAAATAATTCTTACTAATAATTTTATCAACTACAATAAGTCGAACAAGACAATAATTATCACACCTAAATTAATAATGAAATATATATATTTATAAGTCTTAATTATTTTAAATAATAAATTTAGAGGATGTTACAATACTCACCCCCTTAAAAATAGTTTCGTCCTCGAAACTAGTCTAACATGGAAAGGTTAGGGTAGAGCTCTCTCATTTTTTCCTCTAATTCCCAAGTTGCATCTCCAGTTGTTTGGTCCCAAATTACCTTGACCAATGTGATCTCCTTACCTCGTAGGTGCTTAGTAGTTCTGTCTCCAATGTTCAATGGTGGAACTGCAAAAGAAAGGTTCTCTTTCAACTGGATATCATCTGGCACGATAATATGGGAAGGATCAGCCATGTACTTCCTCAACTGTGATACGTGGAACACATCATGCAGCTTGGCCAAACTCGGAGGCAAGGCAATTTGATAAGCTACTAGACCCACACGTCGGAGGATTTGGTATGGGCCGATGAATTTAGGAGTTAACTTCTTAGACTTCAGTGCCCTACCAATTCCAGTAGTAGGCGTCACTCTCAAAAATACATGTTCACCCTCTTGAAACTCAAGCGGTTTCCTCTGTTGGTCGGCATAACTCTTTTGTCTGCTTTGTGCTGCCTTCATCCTTTCTTGGATCAGACAGACCTTATCTGTTGTCTGTTGTACCAATTTTGGCCCCACAATTAAGTTCTCACCATCCTGAAACCAACACAAGGGGGTTTGGCACTTACGCCCATATAGAGCCTCGTACGGTGCCATCCCAATGCTTGCATGATAGCTGTTGTTGTAGGTGAACTCAATGAGGGGCAATATATTATCCCAACTTCCTCGCTCATCCAGCACACACGCTCTCAGTAAATCCTCCAAGGTCTGAATAGTTCTTTCTGTTTGTCCGTCGGTTTGAGGGTGATAGGCCGAACTCAATCTCAACTTAGTACCCAACGCCTCATGTAATGCTCCCCACAAACGAGAAATGAACTTCGGATCTCTATCTGACACAATGCTAGAAGGTAACCCATGTAGTCTGACAATCTCTGCAATGTATATCTCTGTAAGCTTAGTCACATCATAATTAGTCCTCACGGGTATGAAATGGGCAGATTTGGTTAACCTGTCGACAATCACCCAAATGGAGTCAAACTTCCGTTGAGTCTTAGGCAATGCTACCACAAAATCCATGGATATACTATCCCATTTCCATACTGGTATGTCTAATGGCCTTAATTGTCCCTCTGGCTTTTGATGTTCTACCTTAGCTTTCTGACAAGTCAAACACGAAGCCACGTATTCTGCTACTTGTTTCTTCATTCCTGGCCTCCAAAACTTCTGCTTAAGGTCTTTATACATTTTGGTGGTACCAGGGTGAATACTCAGCTTGCTTTTGTGGGCCTCATCCAAGATAGTCCTCCTTAATTCGGTATTTTCGGGTATACAAACACGTCCATTACATCTCAAAATATCATCTGGGCCCACCTTGAATTCAGGTGCCCTGCCAACCTCGATCAACTTCCTTTTCTCTTGAGTCAACACGTCTGTAACTTGGAGAACTTTAATCTCATTCATCAGTTGACTATCTATAATGATCACTCCACAGTGCAATTTCCCCAATGGAGATTCCAAATTAAGATTCAAGTCACAGAACTTCTCTAACAACTCCAACCCCTTCATTGTTGCAAACGAGAGATGAACGCGCTTCCTGCTGAGGGCATCAGCCACCACGTTCCCTTTCCCTGGATGGTAATGCAATGTGAACTCATAATCTTTAATAAACTTCATCCATCTCCTCTTCCTAATGTTAAGCTCCTTTTGATCAAACAAGTATTTCAAACTCTTATGGTCACTAAATACATCAAAACTACACCCATACAGATAATGTCTCCAAATTTTCAATGCAAAGACAATTGTAGCTAACTCCAAGTCATGAGTGGGATAATTCTTTTCATGCACCTTCAATTGCCTCGAAGCATAGGCCACTACTTGTTTGTTTTGCATCAGTACACAACCCAATCCTTGGTATGAGGCATCACAATAAACTTCGTAAAGCTCTTCTAGTTGTGGCAACACTAACACTGGAGATGTAGTTAGTTTCTCTTTCATCAGTTGGAAATTTTTTTCACATTCCTCAGTCCAAGCATAAATCTGGTTCTTCTTCGTAAGGTGTGTCAACAGAGCAGCAATCTTGGCAAATCCCTCAATAAATCTTCTATAGTACCCAGCCAAGCCCAGAAAACTCCTAATCTCTGTGACTGTCTGCGGTTGTTTCCATGCCATCACGGCTTCTACCTTGGATGGGTCGACAGCGATCCCTTCCTTAGAAATTACGTGTCCCAAGTACTTCACTTCTTCCAACCAAAATTCACATTTTCCTAGATTGGCATATAGTTGTTGCTCCTTCAGTACTTGCAGAACTTGATGCAAATGTTCCTCATGTTCCTCCCTACTCTTGGAATAGATCAAGATGTCATCAATAAAGATCACCACAAACTTGTCTAAGAACGGACGGAAGATACGGTTCATATAATCCATGAAGATAGCCGGCGCATTGGTTACTCCAAAAGGCATCACCAAGTACTCATAGTGCCCATATCGCGTTCTAAAGGCTATCTTGGATATATCATCTTCTTTCACTTGAATCTGGTGGTATCCCGACTTTAGATCAATCTTAGAAAACACCTCTGCCCCTCTGAGTTGGTCCATTAAATCATCAATGCGAGGTAAAGGGTATCTATTTTTTATTGTGACTTTGTTGAGCTGTCGATAATCAACACACAATCTCGACTTTCCATCCTTCTTCTTAACCAATAACACGGGGGCTCCCCATGGTGACACTAGGCCGAATGAATTTCTTAGACATAAGGTCTTCCAATAAGTTCTTTAGTTCTGATAGCTCTAAGGGGGCCATTCTGTAAGGAGCGATAGAGATGGGACCAGTACCTGGAATAACATCGATAGCAAATTCGACATCACGGACTGGGGGTAGTCCTGGTACGTCTGGTGGGAAAACCTCAAAGAAATCCTTCACTACCGGGATCTCATCGACAACAACCTCTGGACTCATGCTTACTGAGTTGAGAAACACATATTTCTGGACTCCTCCCTCCTGAGAAAACTTCAATTTGTTGGTTGAAAGGAACTTCGAAATATTGGGATCTAGAAATATCACGTTCCGTCGTGCACAGTCTAACACGATGTAGTTATTAGACAACCAATCCATTCCCAAAATTACTCCAAGATGTTTCAAAGGAATACAAATTAAATCGATCTTAAAATTCATTTTAAACACAGTCAGCGAGCATTGCAAACATGCCAAATTACATTTTACTGGTTCAGCAGAGGGAAGGGTAACCATTAAATCAAATGGTAAGGTAGTGACATCTAGTTGGAGCGATTCCGCCCAATCTAATGAAATGAACGAGTGTATTGCCCCAGAATCATATATCACATAAAGTATTTTTCCAGCAATAAAACACTCACCATGGATAAGTTCTGAGGAAGATGGTGCTTCTTCTCCTCTAATGTGATAAACACGTCCTCGAGCAGTAGGGCGGGCCACATCCTTGTTGTTGACAGTATCCTTCTCTGGACAATCTTTTGCCATATGACCTGGTTTCTGACAAGCATAACATATCCTGGTTCTTTTTGGACACTCAGTCAGCCTATGTCCCTCCTGTCCACAGTGATAGCATCGAACAATATGTGCCTGGTTTTGTGTTGTTGGGTTCTGATGCCTCTGATCTCCCTCGTTTTGGGTCCCGGTCGATCTCCAACCGTCCCCTGTGGGCGGGCATACGGCTTTTTCTATTGGAACTGACTGCCTTTGTTTTGTTGGTCACCGTTTCCCTGATGTCTCGTTGGTCCCCCAATAGCACCTCTGTTCAGGCGGCCCCGTTTCATGATCTCCACCTTTTTGCACTTCTCCACCAGCACCTGATACTGACGTATCTCTAGAGGTCCCACAGACTCCTTAATTTCATATCTGTGACCACTTTCAAACCTCTCACACATGTACTCTTCATCCATTTGGTTACGAAAGTAGCGAAAATGTTTTGCTAGGGACTCAAACTTTGCTGCATACTCGGACACTGTGAGACTTCACTGATATAGTCTCAGGAATTGGGCCTCCTTCCCAGCCCTGGCACTCTTCGGAAAATACTTTTCCAAGAACTTTCTCTTGAAAACTTCCCAGGTCACCTCTTCATGATTTCCTTCCATCATTTGCCTCGCCCCTCGCCACCAGTTTTCAGCTTCACCAATCAACAAATAGGTGGCATACTCCACCTTCGTGTCATCTGGGTAGTGGAGGATCTCAAGGATCTTCCCGATCTCCTGCAGCCAGAGGTCGGCCTTGTCAGGGTCATGCTCCCCTTTAAATTTTGGCGGATCTTGCCTAAGGAATTCGGTCAGTCCTCTTGTTGCCACAGCTGCTTCCTCCCTCAGGTCCCTCTGCGCATTACGTTGAGCCTGGTCTGCAGCCTGTTGAGCTTGAACTGCAGCTTGTTGCGCCATTGCGGCAGCCATTGCATTCATGGCTTGGATAGCTTCAGTCATGTCACTTTCTCCCTGGGGCACTGGTCAATTCGCGCGACGAGCCATACTTCCTACAAATTATCTAGTCAGGATGACACTACGATCTCATTGTAGCCTTAGGGTCGTAAGGAATATTTTATTCACGACTATATAGTAGGTTCGAGTCACACAATAAATTGTGTACTAGGGGGGGTTCCCAGGAAAGAGAGGTGGGTCTACGGACCACTTAATAACCAAGTCTTTCCTTAGCCAGAATCCCACTACTACAACTTTTTACGGTATTACCCTTCCCTTCTATTATGGGGACAATAGCTTTAGGTCACACGATAAGTCGTGTACTAGTGGAGTTCCCAGGAAAGAGAGGTGGGTCAATGGACCACTTAATAACCAAGTCTTTCCTTAGCCAGAATTCCACTAATACAACTTTTTACGGTGTTACCCTTCACTTATATTGTGGGAATCATACAATTTTATACTAGTTAGAGATTTACCGCATTGTCTTTATTATAAAATTTTAGATCATAACACAAAATTAAATAATTAAGGAACATTCATAATCATTATAAATTCAATTGGCCTAATTAGTGTCATAATTAAGGTGGAGACCAATTAAATGTCGTTTTCAAATCAAATCAATCTAATTTATTACGCAATAATTTCACTGTGTAACAAAATAACAACTAATCATTTATAGTTTTTAAAAAAAACATCAATCAATTTCAACTAATTGATAATGTCATAATAGTACATTCATAACGTCATAATGTCATTAAATCACGATTATTAAATCCATAACATACAAACAATTATTAAAAATTCAAATCACGAGTAGTAAATTCATAACATCATAATATTAAATTCATAACGTCATTAATTCATGAATAATAAATTCATAACATACAAACAATAATTAAAAAAAAATTTAAATCACGAGAGTAAATTCATAACATCATAATATTAAATTCATAACGTCATTAATTCACAAATAATAAATTCATAACATACAAACAACAATTAAAAAAAAAATTTAAATCACGGAGTAAATTCATAATATCATAATATTAAATTCATAACGTCATTAATTCACAAATAATAAATTCATAAAATACAAACGACAATTATTAAAAAAAAAATTATAATCACGAGAGTAAATTCACAACGTCATAAAATTAAAAGTTATTATTGCATTGAATTAAATTAAATCGAGATAATTTCAAATTATAAGGCAATAAATTCATAATTTATATCAACATAAAAACGTAATTAATTATTGCATTGAATTAAATTAAAACTATTTCAAATCATAGGATTAAGAATTTAAGGCATATCATAATTGCAATTAATTTAAGGAAAATTTCTATTTTTGAGAAGAAGAAAAAAAAATCAATCAGTATTAAAAGAGACCAAATAATCAATGCAAAATGTAAATTTTCCCTATATGAATATATATAACCAAATTAGCAATAAATCATAGAATAAAATAACCAAGGTCAAACATCACACATAAATCAAGGCATGCGTCATACATAATCGTCCCCCCAAAAATTTTCCGAGGATTATTGCTCTGATACCATAATGTAACGCCCCGGATTTTTGATCTAAAACGTTACTAAAAAAATACTTTTAGAAAAATTTACGATAATTTTTTTTTGGTAAGAATATCTACATTTATACTTTTAAATAATTAGTAACAATCACATTTATGCTTTTAAATAATTAGTAACAATCACATTTATTTAATATTATAAAAAAGGTTTATTCAAGCTAAAATAAAGGAAAAATCAATTATTCCTAACGGAAGCAAAAATCCATTTCCGTATTTATAGAATTCGAATGCATTTAAAAGTTTAGTGACAAAAATTAAAAAAAATGCGCAAACAGTAAATCGTATATAAAAAAATATGCATAATGCATGCTCCTAAAACTATATGATCCGGATATCAAACTGCCACTAAGGCAACTTCCACACAGAAAGATCACCCATACCAATGGGGAAAATAAACCTGCCACTAAGGCAACTCCCACGAAGATGCATATGCCATGACATGACCATATATTATCACAATTATACTCGCACACAGCCCACTAAGAATCATGTCATATACATTCAAAAATCACCTTTTTAAAACCATCATCTTATTCACATCACAAAGATCACATATCACACATCCTTATCATGAGAATCATATATTCATAGACAAATAATCATTCAATAATAATTTTCACCACGTACGCATAAAAATCGGGACATGACTTCATTCACGCCATAAAGATTAAAACTTTATATATAACAAGAAACTTCAAACTCCAACTCATAATACATCATGAAAATCAAAACTTTATCATATATATAACATAAGAAAAATCATATTTTGCTTCATATCCATCATAAAAATTAAAACTCAATCATGTATAATATAAAAATTCATATTTTACTTCTTAAAAGACATACATTACATATCGAACTCAACGTAAAGGATTTCATATTCCATTATTTTATTTTATTAGTCTACATTTATTTCTTTCAAAAGCAAGCAATTACAATTATTAGTTCTATGTCATCCAACTAACGGTCTAACTCAAATTTGTCTGGGGAAAAGCCTTTACCTTGGCTGCTTTTCTTCCTAGTACGAAACTCTAAGCCCCCACGAAGTTGTTCACACGAAAAGTTTGCCGCACGAAGGAGATGAGGTGTGAAGGAGATGACGGCTAGGGTTTCGGTATTTTTTTCTGCTTACTATTACTTAGTATCGAAATATTGTGGACTTTAGGGAAAATTTAAAATGGAGATTATTGGGTTGATAGTGTTGGGCCCAAATAAAGAAAAGAAGGGAGAAAATATTGTTTTATTTATTTATTATTTTTTTTTCTTAACCTTGATCATACAAAAATTAAGCCACCAACTCCAAGCCCAAATTTCTATTACGGGTTGGGTCACACCTAGCCACAAACCCTTAGCTCAAATTCTTCTTGTACTAAAAAAAACATATGTATATATATATAATTATATAAAACTTCTCCATTGATTAAATAATTCTTACTAAGAATTTTATCAACTACAATAAGTTGAACAAGACAATAATTATCACACCTAAATTAATAATGAAATATATATATTTATAAGTCTTAATTATTTTAAATAATAAATTGAGAGGATGTTACAGTCTGGGTGGTGGAGAAGGTCAACGATTGCGGAATGGAGAGGAAGGTGGTGGTGATGGTGATCCAACATATGCATTTTTACGAGCACTAGATTTTGTTCTAGCCATTGGAGTTTTTTCAGAAAGGAAGAAGGATTTAGAGGAAGACGAAGGGAAGGATTTTGAAGGGTTTGTGAGAAACTGCAAAGGCAGAATTGCCTTTTTAGAGAGAATAGATAATGATGAGTGAAACCTAGGGAAGGATGTTTTGAAAAGATGTAACGCCACTACTTTGACAGTGTGTCAGGGAGTTTTTGGAGGCAGGGGACAAGAGCATTAAATGCCAAAACTCCCCTTTCCCTTTTGCCTGCGCAGAGAGGAAGTGTTACGCAGAGGAGAAAGTTGATTTAAATACGGAGAAAGTTGCCTGAAAAACGGAGATTGATAAACATTCTCCGTTTTCTGCAGAAGCAGTTTTTAATGAGATTTCACTGGATTTCTCATGATTTTCAGTCTTTCCTTAATTTGAATTAAAACTCTCCTCAACAAGAGGCTTTGTAAATATATCAGCAAGCTGATTTTGAGTATCAACAAAGATTAATTCAATGTTTTTCTTGCTCACATGATCACGAATAAAATGATGCTTAATTTCAATATGCTTAGATCTAGAATGGTGAATTAGATTTTTAGACAAATTTATAGCACTGGTATTATCACAGTAAATTGGAACATTTGAATAACTTACAGAGAAGTCTTCAAGTTGATTCTTTATCCAAATTACTTGGGAGCAACGATTTGCAGCTGATACGTATTAAGCTTTAGTAGTTGATAGTGCAATTGTGTTTTGCTTCCTACACGACCAGCTGATTAAGGCTTCTCCCAGGAACTGGCATGAGCCACTTGTGCTTTTTCTTTCAGTTTTATCCCCAGCATAATCAGCGTCGCAGTAAGCTACAAGATCAAAATGTGAACCTTTTCTATACCAAAGGCCAAGATATCTAAAAATTCTTTTTACAGCAGTTAAATGAGATTCTTTGGGTGCAGATTGAAATCTAGCACATAATCCTACTGCAAATACAATATCAGGCCTACTTGCAGTTAGATATAACAAAGAACCAATCATTCCTCTATTCTCTTTTTCATAGACAGATTTTCCATTTTCATCTTTGTCCAATGAAGAAGATGGATGCATGGGAGTAGTCATGATTTTGGCTTCATTCATTTTATATTTCGTTAAAAGGTCTTTTGTATACTTTTCTTGACAAATAAAAATGCCATCATCATGCTGCTTGATTTGTAAACCAAGAAAGTATCTCAACTCCCCCATCATGCTCATTTCAAATTCACTTTGCATAAGATTTGAAAAGGCATCACACATTTTTTCATTGGTTGAACCAAAGATTATATCATCAACACACACTTAAACTATGAGTAAATCATTTTTATCATTTTTCTTAAAAAGTGTAGTGTCAATGTTTCCTCTGGAAAATCCATTTTTGATTAAAAATGAACTTAATCTTTCATACCAAGCTCTTGGTGCTTGTTTCAGACCATAGAGAGCTTTGGTAAGTTTATAAACATGGTCTGGTTTTGATTGATCTTCAAAACCAGGGGGTTGTCGAAAAATAAACTTGCTCATTTAAAAAGCCATTTAAAAAGGCACTTTTAACATCCATTTGAAAAAGTTTTATGAGTTTATGAGATGCATATGCAAGAAGGATTCGTATAGCCTCTAACCCTGCAACTGGTGCGAAAGTTTCATCATAATCAATACCTTCTTGTTGATTGTAACCTTGAGCAACTAGTCTGGCTTTGTTACGAATAACCTTACCTTCTTCATCCAGTTTGTTTCTAAACACCCTTCCTGTTCCTATGATTGTCTGGTTTTGAGGATTTGGAACAAGATTCTAGACTTCATTCTTTTCAAACTGATGAAGTTCTTCTTTCATTGCATTAATCCAAGATTGATCCATAATGGCTTCTTTGATTGACTTTGGTTCGAGTTGGGAGATCATTGCCATGTTGTTGTTGTCATCCTCTTTGAAAGACAGTCTGGTTCGAATCCCATCAGCTGTATTCCCAATAATCTGATTCTGGGGATGATCACTAATTGTTCTCCAGCTTTTTGGAGGAGAATGAAGTGGAGATTGTTTATCAGTCTGGTTTTCCTGGGGAACATTCTGCTGCTGCTGTCCAGAATGTTCTTCTTCTTCATCATCTTTCTTGCTCATTTCGAGATCATCAAATTCATCAAATAATACATGTATACTAATTTCAACAACCTTTGTTTTGAGATTAAACACACGAAATCCTTTAGATTCGGTTTAGTAACCCAAAAATATGGCTTTGTCTGATTTAGCATCAAACTTTCCAAGGTTTTCTTTGTTGTTCAAGATGTAACAATAACAACCAAAAATGTGAAAATATGAAATGTTTGGTTTTCTGTTTTTCCAGATTTCATATGGTGTTTTGTTGATGATTTTTCTTATTGTTACACGGTTTAAAATGTAGCATGAAGTGTTTATAGCTTCAGCCCAGAAGTATTTTTCAACATTTGATTCTTCCAAGATTGTTCTTGCCATTTCTTGTAATGTTCTATTTTTTCTTTCAACAACTCCATTTTGTTGAGGAGTTCTTGCACAAGATAGATTATGAGAAATGCCAAGATCTTCAAAAAAGTTTTTAAAAGAGGCATTTATGAATTCTCCTCCATGATCACTTCTTACAAAAATGATTTTGGAATCTTTTTCATTTTGTACCTTCTTACAAAAGTTTTTGAAAGCATCAAATGCATCATTTTTTTGTTTTAAAAATAAAACCCATGTATATCGAGAGTAATCATCAACAATAACGAAACCATATCTCATTCCACCTAGACTTGTTGTTTTAATAGGACCAAAAAGATCTATGTGAAGCAGTTCAAGGACTCTGTTTGAGGAAATAAAATCTTTTGGATGAAAGCTCTTTTTTAACTTGTTTTCCTTTAGCACAAGCTTCACATATTTTATCTTTATCAAAATTGATTTTTGGTAATCCTCTAACAAGTTCTAGTTTTGAAATCTTTGAAATAGTTTTCATACTGATGTGTCCTGTCCTTTTGTGCCAAATCCATTTATCTTTGTTTATGGACATGAAGCAGGATTCATCAGGTAATTCTTCAAGGTATAAAACATAAAGATTTTTCTTTCTTATACCTGAAAAAATGAGTTCGCCAGTTTTGTTTTTAACTTCACAGAAGTTTGGTTTAAAAATAACCTCAAAGCCATTGTCACATAGGTGACTTATGCTTAAGAGATTATGTTTCAGACCTTCTACATATTGAACATCAGAAATTTGAGCTGAGTTTTTCTTACCAATGGTTCCTTTACCTTTGATTTGAGCTTGATTGTTGTTACCAAAGGTTACAGAACCTCCATCTTTCTTTTCAAATGACATGAAACAACTTTTATCTCCTGTCATATGTCTTGAACAGCCACTGTCCAAGAACCATGGCTTTCTCTTGACAAGTTGAAATCCATTCTGCATAAGGTGTTACTTTAACTTTAGGTAGCCACTTTGTCTTGGGTCCTTGAGAGTTAGTCTTAATAATTTCTTTCTTTTTAAAATGACATGTTGATTCTTGATGACCAAATTTGAGACAATAGGAGCATTTAACAGTTGGTCTTGGTATTGTTTTTGAAATCTGAGTTTTCGAAGGTTTGAATCTTGATTTTGTAAAGATTCTGGATCGTTCTCCCTTTTTCAAACTTTCTGGAGAAGGTTCAGTTTTTCTTCTTGAACTTTCTCCGTTTTGAGAATAGGCTGGAGAACATTCTCCTTTTTGCAGTTTTTTCAAAATTGGTTCTTTTCTTTCAAACATCTTTCTGCTCTTAATCTTTTCATCCCGTTTTTTGAAATAGCAAGCAAATTCCAAATGTCCAAGTTTTTTACAGTATGAACATTTTGTTTTGCATTTTTCGATCTTGCTTTCCGGATTAAAAAAGTTTTCATACATTTTAGTTTTTTGAGTTTGATCAAAACCAAGACCAGCTTTATCAAATATTCCTATTTGTGATCCCATGATTTTCTGAAAAGTCTCAGTAGCTTTTATAAAATTTAGCAAATCAGTTTTCAACATTTCATTTTCAGATTTAAGGTGAACGTTCTCTGTTTTAGCTGCAGAACGTTCTTGACCTTTCTGAATTTCACAACTTTGCTATTTTGATCCTCTCAATTCTTGAATGGTATTCTTGAGAATATCAATCATGGCCTGAGCCTTTTCTTTTTCTTCTTTTTCTTTAAAAACTTGTTCTTTTAAAGAACTACATTTTTGTATAAGAGTGTTTGAATCATTTAGCAAGTTGTCAAATTCTTTTCCCATTAATTCACATAGAGAACAGGATTCAGAATTGATTACCTCGTTTTCTTCTGTATCTGCTATCAAGCATATGTTGGCTTCTTCTTCTTCTGTGCCTGATTCTTCTGAGTCATTCCATGTGGCCAGCATTGATTTCTTTTTAAAAGGAAATCGTTTTGGTGTTTTCTTATTCAAGGGACATTCACATTTGTAATGTCCTAATTTATTACAACCAAAACATGTAATCTGGCTTTTATCTATTTCTGTTTTGAGATTTTTATTGGGAAATCCCTTTTTGATTTGATCTCTCCTTCTCATCATTCTTTGTATTTTTCTGGTGAGAAGAGCAATTTCTTCATCAGCATCTTCTTGTCCAGTTTCTTCTGGTTCTTCATTAGTTTGCAATATGATGCTCTCTTGAGATGCCTTCAGAGCTACTGCTTTGCCTTTCTTGGCAGGTTTATTTTCTTGTAGGAGTATTTCATGTGCTGTTAAAGTTCCTATCAATTCTTCCAGGGGAAGTGTTTCAAGATTCTTGGCTTGACTTATAGCTGTTACCATTGGTCTCCAGACAACTGGAAGACATCTCATGATCTTTCTTACCCTGTCTTGTATTGAATAGGCTTTGCCAAGAGAACGCATTTCATTCACTATTGTTGTGAATCATGCGTACATCTCATCAATGGTTTCTCCTTCTTGCATCTCAAATAATTCAAATTTTCTTATACCAATGTCTATTCTTGTTTCTTTAACATGACTGGTGCCTTCATGGTGAGTTTGTAATGTGTCCCATACTTCTTTAGCAGTTTCACATTCGTCTACTCTTTCACTTTCTTCCCTGCTCAAAGCACACGATAAGAATAAATGAGCTTTAGAGTTTAGGAGTACCTTAGCTTTATCATCAGGAGTACAGTCTGCTTCTTTCTTTTCTGTTGAAGTTGGATCTTCTTGATTCATTCTTGGAACATGATTTCCATTCATTATGATGTTCCACATGCCTGTGTCCTGCGATTTGAGAAACAATTGCATTTTGTTTTTCCAAAAGTAGTAATCAGTACCATCAAAGAATGGTGGTCTGTTTGAGGATCCTCCCTCAACAATGTATTTTGCTTTGGACATTTTTCTGGATCTTTTTCTCTAACACTTGTTAGGTGTTCTTTTTATAGACCTTGCTCTGATACCAATTGAAGTAGTAAAATTGATTTACAAGGAAGGGGGTTTGAATTGTAAATCTCCCTTTTTAAAATTTCCTAAAAAACTTCAGTTTTAAACTCAAGAAAGTTCTTGGTTAAGGAAGCAGAAAAACGGAGAACGTTCTTGGTTTTATCAGAAAACGGAGAACGTTCTTGGTTTTATCAGAAAACGGAGAACATTCAGATTAGTATGTAAAATAGAAAAACGGTTTTGTATTTTAATCTTAAAAACAATCAAACTTGATAAGGAGATTAAAGATAAGAAATACCATACACAGATGTATCCTGGTTCACCCAACTTAGGCTACGTCCAGTCCTCACAATTGTGAGATTTTCCACTAAGTGTTTAAAACAAGAACCTTCTTGGTTTTACAGCACCTAGCCTAGATCAACCTTGATCTTTGTTTACAGAACTTAATCTAATTCCACCCAGAAAGAGATTAATCAAATCACCTATCAGTCTTGATAGGATTTCTTACAATCTACCCCAAACTATATTTAACTCTTATAGTTTGAGTTTTACAATAATAATGAGATTGTTTAGAATTTGAGATGTCTCAACTCTTGTTTGAGATTTCGATTCTTTACAGATAAATTAGTATGAATATATCAGAGTAAAATGAATTTAACTAAAACTGATTCTGTAAGTGATTTGCAGAATTTCAAGTATGTGAATGTGATTGATTTTGAGAGACTTGTTAGCACTTGAACTTATGCGTTTTCCATGAGTTGTGGCCTTCCTTTTATAGGCTTGAGAGCATTTAATGAAGGCCAATATAGCCCTTGATAGTGCCTTTGTCAGGCTTGACCAGAGGCAATATTTCTAAATAAAAATAATCCAACTTTTGACTATTTTTATTTTCTGTTCAGGCTAAACTGTATGTTGCGTTTTGAATCAAACTTTCTTGAATAATTAATGAAACTCTAATGCTTCTGATAAGTGGTAACATTGCTGGCTTGAACTGAAGCTTTGGATCAATAAAAACAGATTGAAAACGATCATGAAAACTTGATGTAGGAAGCTTGTAGTGAAGCTGCTAAAACTGACTGGAGATTGATGATCATTCTGGACTTTTGTTCTTTAAGTATCCTGGAGACTGATATTCAATCTGGACGTTTTTGTGGCCATATTTGAAACTGACTTGACTTCAAGATTGTTTTAACAGTCTTGACAGTCATTTCCAGAACTGTCTGGACAGGCTTGTTTGAGAGTCTTTTTCTTTCGCAATTCGAATGTCCTTTTTGATTTGAATAGATCCTATGTGTTCTCTGCCATGTAGTGATCATATCCATGTAACTTCCAGAGCCAACAACTTCAATTAAGTGATGGAGAAAGTTTGGTCTTTATGCTGTCACAGCCTGGCGAACATTCTCCGTTTTCCAGAATGTTCTTCAACCTTTTTCTTTGATTCTTTTGAAACCTATCTTTGATTTAACACACTCAAAAGCACAGGTTAAATTAACAATATATTTAGAATCATAATTAACAATCTTTTAATTAACCTTTGTTTATTTTCATCAAAACTTTAAAATTGAGAGTTTGTCTTAACAAGTTTATGTTCCAACATCTACGAAACAAAAGCCAATTGACTCTGGTAGAAGAAGAACTGGTCAACACAATACCTATCAGAACCAAAACCAAAATCATAAGAGGAACAGGAAATATCAAAGATATCACACGAATCAGAACAAGAACTGGAACCAGAATCAGAACTGGAACCAGTATCAAAGGTACACGAACTGGAACCAGAACCAACGCTGGAACCAAAATTAGAACAGGAATTGGAACCAGAACCAGAACTGGAACCAGTATCAAAGGCACAGGAACTGGAACCAGAACCAACACAGGAACTAGAATCAGTACTGGAACCAGAACCAGAACCTGAATCAGAACTACCAGAATCACCAGAACCATCAAGGTTATCAGAATCACCAGATTCAAAAAAGTTACCAGAACCAAAACATGTTCCAGAATTACCAGAGGAACATGGTGTATCAGCCAAAGAAAAAAGAGAAGAATTAGAATCAGGAGAGTTCTTCAAACACCCCAG
Organism: Cicer cuneatum; assembly: GCA_037974295.1. Lineage (NCBI taxonomy): Eukaryota > Viridiplantae > Streptophyta > Magnoliopsida > Fabales > Fabaceae > Cicer > Cicer cuneatum. The sequence continues at coordinate 21,547,537 of JBBPBO010001986.1, read as the reverse complement.
TGAGATTCATCAAGACTACAAACCTGAAAGGGAATTCAAATCCCCTCATCCAAACCATGTAATCACAGAACATACAGATTCGGAATCTGAAAATCAGAATCAAGAGGATTTTCAGAGTAAAATTGAAACTGTTGACATAGAGGTTACATCTTGCTGTAAATACTATTATTGTTTGAAATTTATGTTTACTGTGATAACAAGAAGCTTGATCTTAAAAATCAAAGCTAGATAAGTATTCTGCAGGTTATCAAACTGTCAGAGGAACCAGATGATTCACATGAATTGAACACTTCAGCAAAAAAAGCAATCCAGTGGTTTCAAAAACAAGCAGAAACCGCCAGAAACTGAATTAATGGTTTGGCTGTATTGAGTTCATTTTTAAATTATTTATATTATGTTATATGACAAACTGCTTGATCTTGAAAAATCAAAGCAAGATAAAGATAGTGCAGGTTCACCAGAACCAAAGGGAGTAGAAGCAGAAGCAGAAGAAACAGAAGTACCTGAAAAGGTAGAGGATACAAGCAAGTTAGCAACACATGACAAATCTTCAAAAGATAAATCTGATCAAGTCAAAAACAGCCAAGATAAGTCAGAAGACAAATCTGGAGATTTACCAAAATCAGAAGCTGTTACGGATTTACCAGAACCAGAAGCTGATTTATTATAATCAGAAGCTGTTACAGATCTACCAAAACCAGAAGTTGATGCAGACCAACCAATGTTGATGAAGCTTTGGCAGAGGAAGGTTGGATACTTGCAATGCAAGAAGAGTTGAATGAGTTTCAAAGGAATGATGTTTGGGATCTGGTATCCAGACCAAACAAAAACATTATTGGAACCAAGTGGGTGTTCAGGAATAAACTTATTGAAAAAGGTGTAGGAACAAAGCCAGATTAGTAGCTCAAGGATACAGTCAACAGGAAGGTATCGATTACACTGAGACATTTGCTCCAGTGGCCAGGTTAGAAGCAATTAGAATTCTTTTATCATTTGCTGCTAATCACGATATAATTTTGTATCAAATGGATGTTAAAAGTGCATTCTTAAATGACTACATAAGTGAGGAAGTCTATGTCGAACAGCCCCATGGATTTGAAAATTCTGATTTTCCAAACCATGTTTTTAAACTTAAAAAATCTTTATATGGTTTAAAACAAGCACCAAGGGCATGGTATGACAGACTTACTTTCTGCTTAAGAATGAATTTGATAGAGGCCAGATTGATAATACTGTATTTAGGAAATCCATTAAAAATGATATTTTAATTATTCAAGTTTATGTTGATGATATCATTTTTGGATCTAGTAATGGCACTTTGTGCAAGGAGTTTTCTGACCTAATGCAGAAAGAGTTCCAAATGAGCATGATGGGAGAACTTAAGTTCTTCCTGGGAATTCAGATTCACCAAGGAAAATCAGGTATACTCATTCACCAATCTAAATACACTGAAGAACTTCTTAAAAAGTTCAAAATGAGTGAATGCAAGCATATGGCCACCCCCATGCACCCAACCTGCTCACTTGAGAAAGATGAAACCAGCCAAAAGGTAGACCAGAAAACATACAGAGCTGACCCTAGGGAATCCCATTTAACTGCTGTCAAACGAATTCTGAAATACCTTAAAGGAACCACCAACCTTACCCTGTTATACAAGAAAACCCCCACCTACAAACTCAGAGGTTTTTGTGATTCCGACTATGCTGGAAAGGAAAAGTACAAGAGGCAATTGCACCTTCTTAGGTGATAATTTGATCTCTTGGTCAAGCAAAAGACAAAGCACCATTGCTATGTCAACAGCCGAAGCTGAGTATATATGAGCAGCAGGATGCAGCTCACAATTAATCTAGATGAAACACCAACTTGAAGATTAACACATCTTTGAAACCAATATCCCTTTGTTCTGTGATAACACTTCAGCCATAAACCTAACCAAGAACCCGATCTTACACTCTAGAGCCAAACACATTGAAATAAGACACAATTTCATTAGGGACCATGTTCAAAAAGGGACTTTAAGCATCCAGTTTGTGGACACTGATCATCAATGAACTGACATCTTCACTAAAGCATTACCTGAAGACAGGTTCGAGTTCATCAAGAAGCATCTCAACATTGTCTCCATATCTGACTAGCTCAAGTAGTCTTCTTAGGAGTTTTTAATTTTCTTGTAATTTTACTTTTATGTCTTTTATTTTTTTGTTCTTAATTTCTGTACTTTGTAAAGAAAAAAAAACAAAAATACAAAAATAGCAATACCTCTTTTTGGCTGATGACAAAAAGGGGGAGAGAGAGAGAGAGAGAGAGAGAGAAAAAAAGGAGAAATAAGTAGAAAATGAGAGATAAAGAGAAAGGAGGAGCGAAAAAGAAAGAGATGAAAAGATAAGGAGTTGAAAATGAGAAGAAACTGGGAGAGAGAAAAATAAAGAGAGAAAAAGAAAGAGTGAAAAGAGAAGGAGTTGAAAAGGAGAAGAAACAGGGAAAGAGAAAAATAAATCAGAAAGAGATGAATAGAGAAGGATTTGAAAAGGAGATGAGAAGTGAAGAAAAGAAAGAGTGATCAAGAAGAAGTTGAAAAGGAGAAGAAAAAGTCAGTATCAGACTTAGGGGGAGAGATTGGTCTGAGGGGGAGTATTTCAAGTACTTCGAGTCATAAGCTAGCAAAATAAGTTAAGGTTTTGTCATCCTCAAAAAGGGGGAGATTGTTGGAACCAAGTTGGTTCTAATTACTTAGGATTTTGATGTTTACAAAAGCACTCCATGTAATCTTATTTTGTACCCTGAATTACTATATTAAAATGCCAATAGAAGATGAAGTTATCATAGGATACACCTCTAGAAGTCACCAGATAATGCATCCTGAAATTACCAGAGGATACACCAGGATGTCAAAACACCACCAAAGGATATCTTTACTGGCCCAGATTAGAAGGAAGCAAAGTCCAGAAGGAGACCTGGACCAGACCAGAAGGAAGCCTCTGCTAGAGGGAGACTTGTTCCAGACCAGAAGATATCATAAGTCAGACTTAGTCCAGAAGTTATTCTGACCAGAAGATGTCCTGGCAGTGAAATGATAAAACATCCCAGACTTGATCCAGACTTAATCAGAGGATAAATTAATGGGTCCAGAACAAGAGATTTAATCCAGATTTGACCCAGACCAGAAGATAGCAGGGTTCAGGGTATGAAACTAAGTACATACCAGAAAAAATGATGTCCATATTTGATCGAGACATGATCCAAATCATAAGGTAAAATGTCCAGACTGAAATATTATTTGTCCATATTTAATTTCAGTTCAATCCAGACCCAGTTCAGAATTGGTTCAGATCAGAGGGAAAAAGGTTTAGATCAATGGTCAAGATTTAAGTATATGGCCCAGTGTTGGCCGAGATCAGAAGATCAGACCATGGCCCAGTGTTGGCCGAAATCAGAAGGTCAGAATGTGTGGTCCAACATTGGCCGAGATCAGAGGATCACAGCAGATCAATTTGCAAGCCCAAGTTGGCCGAGATCAGAAGATCAGAAAGTGTGGTCCAGGGTTGGACGAAATCAGAGGATCACAGCAGATCACTTAGTATGGTCCTGATGTGGAGTAGAGCAGAAGATCAAACAGTCCAGATTTAATCAAGATGATAATCAGTGGAGATTTGATTAAATTTGATCAAAGTATTAAAAGAATTTGATACAAAAATAAGTGGAAGTCGTATGGGAATTCTGAAGCTATTGGCGGGAAGAAAGATTTGTTCCAGAATTAAGTAAAGACAGGATTGGCCCAAGTTATTTATGAAAGAAAATCTGGAGCTAAAAAGATATGTTTTTTATTTATATGAAACCCGATTGGTCTGAGTATTTTTGAAAGAGAATCCAGCAAGATACAACTCGAAATTAAGCTTGGAAGAGACCCGAATTCACATCTATAAAAGGAGGCTCAAGGCAGAAGACTTAGCATTGAAAATCACAAAAGAGTCATACACTTCCAAGAGCAAACACTCGAGTTTTCAATGAGGTTAATTGTGAGTTGCAGCTTTCCAGAAGCAAGCACTCGTGTTATTTTCTTTCCCTTGTGTTAGATCTAAGTTGTGGAAGTAGAGTCTACAGTCTCAGGGAGTCAGAAGGGGTAGCAGATTACTTGGCAATTAGATTCAAGGCGTTATAATTCCTTCTACAATCTGGGGTTGTCAAATTGGTAGGAGAAGACTTGACTTAAGAAGTCAATGTGCTGTATTCCTCAAAAGTCTAGGATTGTTAGACTATTTGAGAAGACTGACTTGGAGGGTCAGTGGTATTGTTGTAATTCAAGGTTTTGAATTAGTGAAATCCTTCAAGGTGAAGGGACTGGACGTAGCCTCGTTAACGGTGAACCAGTATAAAATTCTGTGTTTTTATTTTTACTTTATATCCGCTACTTACTCTATTTTATTCATACATCAAGTTTTGTTTTAAAACTGCAAAAATAGAAAAAGTATTCAAGTTAGTCAAACACAATTCAACCCCCCCTTCTCGTGTTTGCACCTTCAAAAGCAACATGCCTCTGAAGGTTACGAAGATCGCCTCTAATGTTTGGCTCTGAAGTTTGGGTCTGAAGATTGTCTCTGATAACTAGTTCTGAAGACAGGCTCTAAAACTGGGTTTGAAGACTGCCTCTGAAGATTGAATTTGAAGCATGCCTCTAAAGCCCTTGTGTGCCTCTGATGTGCACAAACTTAGAATGCCTCTAAAGAGTTTATATCAAGCTATCATTAACTCTGATGAGATTGTTCAAGCCATGCATTCAAAGCCCATATTCCGCTAATCCAAAGTTGCAACACACTCAAAATGCGACCCCTAATATTTAGGCTCTAATGTTGCACTGACTCTGATGATTCAACAACGTGATTTTCCCAAAGCCACTAATTCGAATGTGGCACTGACTATGATGATTCAAAAATGTGATTTTTCCAAAGCCATTAATTTTAAGTCACGAAATTCTGCCTCTAACTTTTATTATCCAAGAAACACAACTTCTCACTCCAACAAGAAAGTCAATGGCTCTAATGGAAAGAATTCATACGCAAATAAAAAGTTACAACACACTCAACATTTGATGCCTCTAATATGCAGCCTCTAATGTTGCACTGACTTTGATGATTCAACAATGTGATTTGCCCAAAGTCACTAATTCTAATGTTGCATTGACTCTAATGATTCAAAAATGATATTTTCCCAAAGCCACTAATTCTAAGTCACGCAATTCTGCATCTGAATTTTATTATCCAAATAACATAGCATCCCACTCCAAAAAGAAACTCAATGGATCTAATGGAATGTCAATGGCTCTAATTGAAAGAATTCATTCTGAAAAAAAGACTTAGCCGAATCAGATTTCTGAATATTCAAGAACAAGCCTGAATCCATTCCCACTCCAATCAATCAAAAGTATGAAGGAAGATTCGCGTGAATAAGTTTTTGAACACAATCTAAAACTAGATACGATTCAAAATTATAATTGAAGGAAATCTTTTACCAAAGTGAAAATAAGATATGGCCAAAATATTGTTCACAAGAAGATATGGTCAAAATATTGTTCACAAGAAGAAATGCTCAAAACTCGTTCACAAGAAGATATGCTCAGAATTTGCTCACAAGGAGATATACTCATAATTTGTTCACTACAAGATACATTTAAAATTATTCTCAAGAAAAAATCCTCAAAATTATTCACAAGAAGATACACATAATTTGTTCACAAGAAGATACATTTAGAATTTTCTCACAAGAAATATAAGATCCATACTTTACAAGGACAAAAGTGAAACCCAAATTTATTCTATAAATAGATACTCAAGACTGAAGAAGAATGCATGAACTCATAAAATCAAAAATCCATACACTTCAGAAAAAATTTTGAGAGCTCAAATTTTCTAATTAATTGAAGTCCAAAGGTTTAAGTTCTAGAGAAATACATGCTCAAAGAAATATTTTCCAAGTATTTTAGTGTGCGAAATCACTTGTAACAATCTTCTTAGTAAAAGGAATACACAATCTGTTCCAAACTTGTGTAACCAAGCCCGATAGTGACTTTAGTGTTCCTTAAAAAATCTATGGTTTTCAGGTTGTGTTGAGAAGACTTGACTTGTATGGTCAAGGTGTAGTTGCCTTCATCAATATGTGGTTTACAGGTTGTATGGAAAAGACTTGACTTGTAGGGTCAAGGTGTTTGTATGCCTCAAAAAGTCTATAAATGTCTGGTTGTTTTGAGAAGATTGACTTGTAGTGTCATATGTTGTGTAATTCAATTATTTGAATTAGTGGTTAAATCCTTATAAGTGAAGGGACTGGATGTAGCTTCCAAGTTGGTGGTGAACCAGGATAAATCTGTTCATGTCACTTTACTTTTGCAATCTTTACTGTATTGTTGCCTTTGATTACTTAAGCCTGATTGCTACTGCTTGTGTTTTAGTTAAAATCACCAACCCAAACCAGTTCTTGAATAAATAATTAAAAAAAGAATCCAACTTAGACACACAAAATTCAACCCCTTTTCTCGTGTTTGCACCATCAACTATTCTGATTAACACGCTCTCAATGTGCCTCTGGTGAATCTGATAAATGCAAGCTCACTCTAAAAATTATGTGCCTAATTATTTTGGCAATTAAGCTTATCGTTTGGTTAACACTTAAATTCAAAGCTTTGTGAAATTCAACTATCTCAAATTAATCCTACTAGCCCTTAACTTTGAAGAAGTCAAACAACTCAACATCCTCTGCTCATCAAAATTGGACTTATTCTCTTATTGAAGAAATACAATGACATCCTCTAATTCCTGCCACTATTATCAACATATGTTGAATTAATTAAGAAGACGTATATGGACATGTTTTAAATTACTAATTCAAGATATCTAAAGATTGATACAATCCATTTTACGTGCAGATTTCATGTAATCACAACAATGGTCAGAAACTCTACTTGCCTTGAAAGTCTCTCTATATAAAGATCGATGATATTCACTATAAAGAAAAAAGAATATCAACTACAAAAATATACAACAACCTTAGAAAGACTATTCTATCAATTTAGTGTTGAAACATTGCTGATAATCTGATAACATATTTTGTAACATTCTCTTGTGAAAGTTATTCAAAAAAACTTTTAAACACTTTCTTATAACCTAGCCTAATAATGGTTGCTACCCTTAACAATGTGATTGTACTAAGCTAGAAGGTTGAGAAGACATGAACACATTCAGCTTAACTAGTAGGTGTTCAATGGACGTGTGAAAAACTTGTTCATTAGAGGAATAAATCCTTTAGAGTCAAGGGACTAGACATAGCTACGTTGTTGGCAGTGACCAGGGATAAATTGACTTTGTCTATCTCGTCGCTATCTCTTTATTTTTTTTGTTGCTTTATCTTACATTCTTAGCATCTGTTTTTCAAAGAAAGGCTTTTAAAATATTAAACAATTTAAACCACCATTTCTTGTGTTTTTCATTCCTCAACATATAACAGTTGTTTTATATAAAAACCAATGTGATATGTGTTGTTTTTTAAATTGTCAACTTATGACCATAATGCAAACTGGCAGGATTTTTGAAAATTTTATGTTTTTGAAAATTTAGTTGTTCTGTGAGTCACGACTTGATGCAAGCCGTCCCTTTCTCGGAAGTACGCGTCCCTCAAGATATGTCCCTTTTGTGATTGAATTTTGTTTGTCATGCTTAGTGATGCGGATCCGGCATCATTGGACGAATTCATGTGCTTGCAATGCTTTGCGTTGTGGGGTGTGGTGTTTTCGGCGTTGTTGGATCTTGCTGACGCATTGTCATGTGAATTGTGTGGTTCCTGTTTGGCTTACCTTTAAAACGGTATCTGTGTGGCTTGTTAGACTTGATCCATCTCCTTCCGTTGCACGGTCATGTGGTGGCTTTTGAAGTTTTTACATATGAGCCCTTTTTAGATGTCCTCGTATGTCTATAAAGGTGCTCATGTATTGACTGAATTTATGGACACGGTGCTTGAGATAAACTTGTGTTTTCCACTTTGTCCCTAAATAACAGTTGCCTTAAATTATGTCTGTCATTCTGCACGTTTTGATCGCCTTTCGTGGGTGGTAAAGCTTGCATTATGGTCAGAGTCATTAATGGATGCTACCTGGCTGATCCTACCAGTATGGTCAATTTGCATATAGCTATATAGTTTTATGTTTTTTAAAAATTTTAAGATTTGATAAAAGAAATAAAATAATGGAAAACATAAAATTTGATATATTATAATTATTATAATTTAAATTGTTGGACAAAATTGAGGTACTACAAGTCTCATGACCATGACAATGGAAATCTACGCAGTGTTAGTAGAATAAACATGGATACATTCCATCGGAAACTACTTACTTGAAGAAAAATTGTCAAAGGAACCTAAAGAAACTAAAAATATCAAGCGTGAATCTGTTATGTTTGTTCTATTTTCAGGGCATCCATACAAAATAGGCATTTCAACACACCTATTAGGATGTCATCGCAACAACGAATCGAAGCTTGTAATGCGTGAAGTCTAGGAATGTATATGCAACAGTCACATAGTTGATTGAGTTATTTCAAAAAGTTTATTAGGGTTGGATACTTTTGACCTAAAATGATTCAGTACAACATCACTTACGTCAAGAAGTGTGATAAATGTCAAAGTTACGCATATCTTCCAATTATTTCACCTCGATATGGTAGACGAAGTAAGAGAGACAAAGTTACGCATATCTTCCAATTATTTCGCTCGATATGGTAGATGAAGTAAGAGAGACGACACATAATGAAGAGTACTCGCCAAAGCTTAGAGCACAAGGAAATTACAACTCAAAAGTTTTCCCAAGGGACTTAAATGAAAGTGATCTGGTATTAAAACAACCAGTTGCGTCAACTAGCACAAGAAAAATATCTCCAAACTTTAATTTAGTTAACTCATAAAAGATTTTTTTATGAGGCTTGCCACTCCATTTCCTTTCAATTTGTAAGAACTCCAAATGATATTTAATGAATACCTAGAAGCATGCTGGTACTCTTTTATCCTGCAAGCGCGATAGTTTCAAACGAAGCTCTCTATTGGTTTTTCAAAATCCTTTTGTTCATAATGACTTATAATGACTTCTAATAAAGTATTCAGATCACATATAAAAATTGTGGTCATGATGCTATCCTTCATATTATAAATAAAGATAATTAATTATAAAGTCTTCGAATCACATATTATACTCGTCATTATGATGTTATCCTTTAGATTATACATGAAGTAATAAATGACTATAAAGTTAATACTTGATTACAAAGTGTTTGAACCATGATGATGTTCGTGGTCGGGGTTTATCCTTCAGATTAAATGTGAAAGTGACATTTGATTACAAAAGTCTTCGGACACGATGCTTTCAATTCGTATTGACTTTATTTAAGCCAGCACCCAATACATATTCAATAGAAATAATAAAAGCAAAATTTTCCTAAAAACGTAGCATTTACGTTCAACAATGCTTTTGATAAGAACAATGAAAAAAGAACCTTGCTAAAAATTTAGCATTCAAAATTCCACTGGCCAAAACTCTTGCGTCCAACTACCACTTAATGTTGGGTGTGATTCCAGGGTTTGGGTCATGAATATTGGAGGTTGAAAATGCTATTTGACATTAGTGGGTCTTGCTCATGAATATTGGGTGTTCCAATTGCTCTTGATGAAGCCACGCTCAATTGCACATTCAGTCACTTGGCACGATTGTTTATTGAGATTGATCGAAATGTGCCTCTCCATGAGCGATTATGGTTGGGCGTGAGAGGTTTGCTTTTTTGGTTGACGTGGAGTATGAAAAATTGCCCGTGTTTTTCTTTTTTGTTGACTTGTAACTTGTGTCATTTAAGTGTTTTGTGTCTCGTGCCTTTGACTACTTAGTCGGTATGTTTTATGTTGTAATTTGTGACAATTAATTTGTCGTTATAATCTAAGTTCCATTTCTCACTATAGATATTCTTCCTTTTGTTGAATCATTCCACTGTATTCGTCTTTCACACCTCTTCATTCTTGTCATATTCTAAACTAATATGATTGGAGTGAATGCCGCCTCCATTTAAGTTTGTTGGTCAATTATGTTGTTTTTATCATCTTTTGATGACGACTCCTAAGAACAATATGTTGATCAACAACATAAGATTGTGCTCTAGTTGAGAACAACATGATTGACCAATAGTAAAGTTGTTAGAATACACCTTGGACCGAATAGTTCGGAGTTGAGTTACTGCAATGTTGAAAATTGTTGTTTCAATTGTTGAATTTTCCAACAATTTTAAGCGTTGTGGATAGCTCTCCTCTCTTAAATTAATTATATCATGATGTTCATTGGGAAGGGCTTAGGATAGCTAATGTTACACGTGTTTGATGTAACATCTTCGTGTGTGATAGAAAATAGAGGTGTGATACTTGTATTCTTTAAATTGTTATGTCGTTTCTTGTTAAAAATACCTTGAATTATAAAATTATTGAAATGAATATTGTAAGGCACGTAGGAAAATAGTTCTTGTATTAAGTTATTTTATGCTAAAAATGACTTATAAGTTTTTTCCGAGCTTGTTTTGAAGTGAATAAAAGTTTCGAAGTTTATATTTTCATGATGAATTTATTTTTATTTAGTACATGTGGAATTAGAACAGTTTCATGTTGAATAAAAGTTGAGTTTATGTTTTCGTAGTTAGAACAATTTTAAAACAATTTGAAATTCGACGAAACTTTTTATGAGGCTTGTTTTATGTTTGAGAAATATTTTGCCGTTCAATTTTCTCATCCTTCTCTCTAAATTTATTTTTGTTATAATTTAGTTTATCTCAAAATAATTAGAGTTTTGAATTTGTATAAATTTTCAAAGAGAACCAAGATGTTAGAAAATGTATCCCTTTGATTTTAAATAATGGTATGAGTTGAGTTTTTATCAAAACTTTTAAACCGTGTGTATTTGATTGTTTTCGATTGACTATTGTCAAATTGTTTTAATGAGGAAAACATACTCTAAGGGATTAGCAGAGTGTACCAAATTGAGAGAGGATTAGAGCCTCATGGACTTATTTTTTACCAAGTCAATATTATTTGATTGAAGGTTTTAATATGAGCAAGAATTTAGTTGTGCTTTGTTGCGATATTGCGGCAAGATAAAGGCTCTTTCCCAGATTTTGGTTTTCACAAATAGGAATTTTCTATGTGTTAATGTTTATATTTGAGATTATGTGATTGAGGTGTTGATGTGTATTCATAACAGCTAAACATGTGTATTTGATGGTGAAATCAGAACACCATCCCTCCTTCCTCACTGCCCATACTGCATGTAATAGTACCCCATTTTTCCCTCCCATTCTGCCTTTGTTTTCTGCCTTCCCATTTCCAGTCACCGTTATAAAAGAAGAAGAGAGGGAACTCTTCAAAGCATCATTTCTGGAACATCCAAACACCGAAACACCAAAACCCCAGTAAAAAAGTTATTCCTCATACCATTACGGAGTTAAAGAACCCAGTTTCGCAGCAGCAAACACCAGTTGCAGTTTCGCCGTTTCTGGACGCATACACTTTAGCAGAAGCAGAACACGCTACAAGGGTAAGGGCACCTTCCAACTTTCTAGTTGCATTAGGGCTGTAAGTGTATAATTTTTATGGCATTACTAGTGTTTTCATGACTGTTTTGAAACTGGTTTGCCTATGCTTGAAAGAAATGGAAAAAATGCATTTTTGACGTTTTAAAGCTCTGTGATGATTCTGTTTTGAGCTGAATACACTAAAGATGTGCTGTTTATGTGGGAAAGTGGAAAATGTCTTGAATGTTATTTCAAACATGATTTAAAAATGCATGTTCATAAAACTGTTTTAAAAATGGTTTTGAAATGCAAAAATGCATTATGTTTGTGTGTTGCTGCTCTGTGAATGCTGCATGTTATTCTGATATGTGTGAAAGTTGAAATGCTTGCATGTTCTTCTGATGTGTTGTGAAAGCTGAAATGCTTGCATGTTATTTTGATGAGTTGTGAAAGCTGAAATGCTTGCATGTTATTTTGATGTGTTGTGAAAGCTGAAATGCTTGCATGTTCTTCTGATGTGTTGTGAAAGTTGAAATACTTGCATGTACTTCTGATATGTGTGAAAGCTGAAATGCTGTGTGTTATTTTGTTGGTTTGAAGTTTTGGATGATTTGGTGTTGATGATTCTGATTCTGTTTTTTTTTAGTGATTCTGGTAATGTTGATGATTTAAGAAGAAAAAGGGATTTTGAATGAGGATGGTATTGTCTGGAAAAGTACTGAATCTGTTTTTGGTTGTCTTTTTAAAAGGAAACAGTTTTGAAAGGTGTTGAATTTCACTGGTTTTCGAAGGTGTATTCGAATACAACATGTGTGTATTCGACTACAACCTGTAAAGGTTCTGTTTTACTGAAGTTTTCAAACTTGTATTCGAATACAAGCCCTTGTATTCGAATACAGAGAAAGGATTTCTGCTTCTGATGATTCTGATCATCATCCTATTTCCTGCTTCTGATGATTCTGATAATCATCATGTTTTCTGCTTCCGATGATTCTGATAATCATCATGTTTCCTGCTTCTGATGATTCTGATCATCATCCTGTTTCCTACTTCTGATGATTCTAATAATCATTCTGTTGTTTCTGCTTCTGGTGATTCTGGCATGAACCATTCTGTGCTTCTTCTGATCAATTCTGGATGAAGTCTGGGCGAAGTCTGGGTTATTCAAAATTCGATTGTCATGCCATGTTCTGGTTAAATTATCTTCTGGATTACTTCTTGCTTTTGACAACTTATGGCCTGGAACAACTCTCCACATGGAAGGCTTCACAATAGTATGGTCCCAAGAATCTTCTGATATTTATTCCCTCTGTTATAGTCCATCAAAGATATCTTCTGGTCACTTCTGGACAAGTATGGACTGTGTTGAAATTACACTACCAGGCTATGTTCTGATTAGTATAACTTCTTGATTGCTTCTGATATTTGAATCATTCTTGTTTCGAGCAATTCATATTATGGCAGGCTTCCCTCTGGTGTTTTCCAGATGTTCTTCTGATTTTGTTTCTATTTGATATAAGCCTCCAAAGTTATCTTCTGGTCGGTTTTGGACATGCTGGTTTATCTTCTGATAATTCCAGAAATGCACCTTCTGTAAATTCAGAATGTATCCTCTGATACATTCATCTTCTGATGGTTTTTACCGTAGTAATTCAAGTTCAAAATAAGATTCCATCAAGTGTATTTGTACACATCAAAATCCAGTTTATTTAGAACCAACTTGGTTCCAACATCACTCTGTATTGTTTCTGATGATTCTGGATGAATCATTCTGTGTTGCTTCTGATGATTCTGGTGTGAATCATTATGTGTTGCTTCTTATGATTCTGGTGTGAATCATTCTGTGTTGCTTCTGATGGTTCTGGGTGAATCATTCTGTTGTTTCTGCTTCTGATGATTCTGATATTAATCATCCTGTTTCTGCTTCTGATGATTCTTGTGTGAATCATTATGTTTTGCTTCTGATGATTCTGATAATCATTCTGTTTTGCTTCTGATGATTCTAATATTAATCATCCTGTTTCTGCTTCTGATGATTCTAATAATCATTCTGTTTTGTTTCTGATGATTCTGATAATCATCTTGTTTCTGCTTCTGATGATTCTGATGTTAATCATCCTGTTTTTGCTTCTGATGATTCTGATGTTAATCATCCTGTTTTTGCTTCTGGTGATTCTGGTGAGTCATTTTGTTTTGCTTCTGATGATTCTGGTGTGAATCATTCTGTTTTTCTTCTGATGATTCTGGTGTGAATGATTCTGGTGTGAATCATTCTGTTTTGCTTCTGATGTTCTGATGTTAAACATTCTGATTCTGGTTCGGTTTTCTGATGTTCTGGTGTTGATGATCCTGATTCTGGTTCTGTTTTCTGATGTTCTGGTGTTGATGATCCTGATTCTGGTTCTGTTTCTGATGTTGATCCTTCTGGTTCTATTTCTGATGTTGATCCTTCTGGTTCTGTTTCTGATGTTCTGGTGTTGATGATTGTGTTTCTGATGTTCTGATGTTAATCATTCTGATTCTGGTTCTGTTTTCTGATGATCTGATGTAGATCATTCTGGTTTTGTCTTCTGTATTCGACTACAGGCAATCTTTATTCGAATACAGAATGTTAAAATTGTAGATTTTCACTAGTTTCAGCTTCTGTATTCGAATACAAGGGATCTGTATTCGAATACAGATTCGTGTTTTCCAGAAACTCAGTTTTTAGCTTTTGTATTCGAATACAAGGAAGCTATATTCGAGTACAGATTCGTGTTTTCCAGAAAATCAAGTTTTAAACTCTGCCTTGTGAATTTTAAAGTGTTGGGAAACTTTGAGAAGGATTAAAATGATTTAAAATGGAGTCCTTGATATAGTTTTGAAGAGGAGAGGATGATGTTTTTGCGTCTGATAATCTTGGCATATAATTTAACCTCTGATAAATTAAACACTTTGATAAAGGCAAAGCTCTGATAAAAAGTCTACGATCCACCAAACTCTACTCATCATGGTAGACTTATCCTCTAACTGAAAAGCACGTAACATCCTCATAGTGCCATCCTCTAGTCATCATGTCTTTTCTATAAAGATATAACGAATCAATTATGAAGATAGATTTGGACAAGTTTTTATTGTTGATTCAAAATCTCTGAAGATTTGATATGGTTTATTAACTCACATGTTAATTTCATGCAATCATAGCAATGGTCAGAAACCCTAATGGATTATATGACTCAATAGAAGGATTCATAGACATAAGCAAACAAGCTTCCCATATATATGGTGTTAGCATAAACAACAGAAAAGGTATTGGCTTTGAGGAACTAGAGGTATTTGCTGAAGGTGCAAACACGAGAAGGGGGGGTTGAATTGTGTTTGACTTAACTTGAATACTTTTCCTGTTTTTATACTTTTAAAACAAAACTTGATGTATAATTAAAAACAGAGTTAGCAGCGGATAAAAATAAAAATAAAACTCACAGCTTTTATATTGGTTCACCGTTAACGAGGCTACGTCCAGTCCCTTCACCTGGAAGGATTTCACTAATTCAAACCTTGAATTACAACCTTTATACTGACCCTCCAAGTCAGTCTTCTCAAATAGTCTAACAATCCTAGACTTCTTTGAGGAATGCAACTCCTGTCTTCAGCCAATCTGACAATCCCAGATTGTAGAAGAAATCACAACACTATGAATCTAATTGCCAAGTAACCTGCTACCTCTACTGACTCGCTCAGATTGTAGACTCTACTTCAACAACTTAGATTTGACACAGTGGAAGAAAACTAACACGAGTACTTGCTTCTTGAAAGCTGGAACTCACAATTGACTTCCATGAAAATTTGAGAGTGTTTGCTTTGGAAGTGTATGACTCTTTTGTGATTTTCTATATTAAGTATTCTGCCTTGAGCCTCCTTTTATAGATGCAGATTAAGGCCTCTTCCAAGCTTAATTTCAAGCTGAATCTTGCTGGATTCTCTGTAAAAATAACTTGACCAATTGGGCTTCATATAAATAAAAAACATATCTTCAGATTTCCTTTCAAAATAACTGGCCAGTTAAATTAGTTAGTTCCTTCCCGCCACAGCTCCTGAATTCCACAACACCTCACTTTATTTTTGTAACAAATCTTTTCAATCCTTTGATCAAAATAAATTAAATTCTCCACCGTATAATTTTCCTGATTAATTCTGGACCATTGGATCTTCATGCGCTAGTCCACATCTTGACCAACCTAATTGATATGCTGTGATCCTCTGATTTCGGCTATCCTTGGACCACAATTCCTGACCCTCTGATCTTCTAATTTCGGCCATCCTGGATGCGCACCTGATATGCTATAATCCTCTGAACTCGGCCTATCCTGGACTGCACATCTTGTCCCTCTAATTTCGGCCAACACTGGGCCATGGTCTGATTTTTTGATCTTGACCATCACTGGACCAAACAATTAATTCTGAACCATTGAGCTGAATATTTTTCTTCTGATCTGGACAAATTCTGGACTTGGTCTAGAATGAACTGAAATTAACTTGAGAAAAAAATATTTCAGTCTGGACATTTTACCTTTGATTTTGGACCAGGTCTGGATTGATTCTGGAATTCATTTCTTCTGGTCTGGACTTAGTTTCATGCCCTTAATCATGCTATCTTATGGTCTGGATCAAATCTGAATTGATTCTCTTATTCTGGACCCTTAAACTTATCTTTGGGTTAAGTCTGGAACAAGTCTGGGCTGTTTTAATTTCTCACTGCCAGGCCATCTTCTGGTCAGAATAACTTCTGGAATAAATCTGATATTTGATTTCTCTTGGTCTGGAACAACTCTTCTTCTGGCAGGCTTTCCTTTGGTATGATCCATGTTTCCTTCTGATTTTTCTTCCTTCTGATATGGGCCATCAAAGATATCTTCTGGTGATGTTTTTGATATCCTGGAGTATCTTCTGGTAATTCCAGAATTCATTTTCTGGAATCCTTTGATCTTCTGCTTCTGGTTTCTTCAGTTTCTGGTGGCATTTAAATTAATAATTCAAGGTACAAAATAAGATTACATTGAGTGCTTTTGTAAACATCAAAATCCTAAGTCTTAGAACCAACTTGGTTCCAACATTTGCATGTTCTCTCGTGATTTTCACGTTGACGCGGGTCCTTGTCGTTTCGTAGATGTGACGTTAGTGACGCGACAATTTCTTATTTGCATTTCATCATGACCATTCAATTAACTAATTATGTGTGATGTTGTTTGATTGTAATAATATATCTTTGGGGATTCATAATCGTTTGATCATATCATTCGTAATCCTACTAACTTCCTCCATATTTGTCCTTGTTTTACCTGCTTTCACTTTCTCCCTAAGTTCAAACGCATTTGGCTTTTGCTTTCCTTTTTCTCCATTTCGGTTCTTCTTTATAATTATCCTAGTAAGTCCTTTTGTTGTATTCTCTAAGTAAAGATGGTAGATTCAAATGTTGTTGAAATCGACTATGCTAACCAAACCATTCATGGTGAATCCTATATCATCTATAGGCTTCGAATCCTATATCTTATCATGAGGTGCAACTGTAATAAAAAATTACAAGAGATCATATATACTAGGGAGTATGAACTACTGACAGCTAAGAAGAAGAAAGAGAAACCAAAATAAAACATTGGAGGAAATAAATTATGCAAAACAACGAATGAAGGACTTATCTTCTCAAGTTGAAGTTTTAACAAACAACAAGACTCCTATTGCTGAGATGAACGCAACTTTGGAAAATAGGGTTAATGATGTTAATTAGTTCGTGAAAAATCTTAGCCTCAAGGCCAAGGTATCTGAGACCAATATTAATAAGCTAAAGTCGAAAAAAGATGTTGAAATCCCTGTCTTTCAAGGAAAGGTTTACAAACCAGTGTTTGATATTCGCGAGCTAGAAATGACCTCGACCTTACAATTCGGTTGGTTTGTTGCCCCGATGTTGACATATCTGAAGCCAACTATTTAAACGTGATCAATGGTGGAGTACTTATTGAGGAGAAGTAAGATAAAGAGGATGTTCAAGCTAAACCTGCTAACAATGTTGATATCGTAAATCATGTTGAAGGAAAGTCGTTGATGTGGAAGATTTACTGTGTTTTTCTTTTTTGTTGACTTGTAACCAGTTATATTTATGTATTTCAGTATTTTTTGGTAGGTGCCTTTGATTACATTGGCTAATATGTTTCAAATCATGAATTATTTGAAATATGTCTCTGACTTTGTCATTTGTACTTGTATCTTTCATATTGTTAATGTTGTTTCGAGTTTTGAAAAAACAATTTATCCCACCGAAAATATTACTGGGTTGAGTCGCGGACTAGGTCGCTCTCTTTAAGACATTTCGCGGCACTGCCCAAATTGTGCAAGGCAGTCTATAAACTATGAAGTCCCCATGATAAAACAGCCCAGATACTCTGTATCGGAGTTTCACTGCACCGTGAATAACTGTTCTAGAATTATACCCTCAATATGGCAGTCAAATGGATGCCACTCGTAATATGGTACTAAGACCACTCGAAAGAAAGAAAAATGAGTAGTAAGAATAGAGAGGGAGAAAGAGAGAAAAGCCTCAGAAGAATGGAGAGCTTTTGGTGTGATTTCCAAATGAGCAGAACCCTCTATTTATAAAGGAGATCTGCTACTGGATCTGAGGAATTTCGGGATCCATCAGACCATAATCACACATAAAACGTGCCATATTTTTCTAGGTTAATTTGACTCCGAATTTTCTAGGGTTTTGACCAGGCGCACATCCACAAAACAAACGAGAAAATAGGTAGGTTTTGACCATAAACCAAAGTGCGTGAAATAAAGGGCATGACTTGACTAGATCAGATATTATGTGTTGACTCAATGGAGAGCAAACACGTGTCCAATCGTGTCAATGAAATAAAATGCAAGCATTCCTTTTTAGAAAAATAAATAAATAAATTTTTAATTTTCTTTGTACTAAAAAAATAATTCACCGCCCAAGCCCAAGCCCAAGCTCGGCCCAGCCGGACAGCAGCGGCGGCGCGCGTGTGTGATGATTTATTTTGCATGCGTTCTCGCCCTTTCACAAAATTGGGGTACCTCTTGGGGCACACCCCAAGTACCATACCTCCACCTTATAAACACTACTAGAATGTGTAATCCCTCCTATGTGGGACTTCAATTTTTCATTTCACATACTAGCTCCGTTTGTTCTTCATTTCCAACAGTTAATGACATTTTTTAACTTGTTTTGCCTATAGGAATTTAATGGACCAAATTGATAGTAAGTAACTAACGACTCTTCTTTGAAATGGTGTGTGGTCCTATCAAAATAATTTTGTTCATCGATTCTTCCTTAGAATTGTGTGTGGTCCTGCAAGATTTAACGCTTTCTTCGTTTAAAAATCTTGATTCCTCCTCTAAATTATTAAAAGTAAAGGAATATACATTTTTCATATTTATTGAAAATGACATGATCTTTTGAAGTGTGCCCCAAATGATACCCAATAATGTTTATAAGGAGAATGTATGACCTTTTAGAGTGCAACACACTCAAACTAATCACCATGCGTCTGCGCACACCGACAGGGCTTATGCTGTATATTATTTTAAGCACCCAAAAAAATTTGTATTTATTTTTTAATGAGTGCGCTTTTCTCTCTCTGAAATATTTTGACATGTTTTTGTGTGTGTTGACCGAGTCCTCGTTTCAGTTTCACTTCTCCTCGTCCATTTTACGTGACTGGGTCTTCCTCCACTTCCCTCCGATTTTTGCAAGTCAGTTTTTCTCTAGACTGATTCGTTTTCAAAGAATTGGTCAAAAACTGCTCTCACGGAATTTGCTCAGATCAGATTCAGAACTCCTCTATAAATAGAGGATTGCACTCAGTTCACAACTCACACCAAAACTATGAAATAAATATGAGTTTTCTCTCTTCTCCGCTTTTTGCTTCCTCCTAAATTTTCTTTCTATCACTTTACTGAAAAATTTTGTCCTTTCAGATTTTCGAGCGATCATAGTATCATATTATGAGTTGTTCTAATCGTCATATTTGTTGGAACCAAGTTGGTTCCAAGTACTTAGGATTTTGATGTTTACAAAAGCACTCCATGTAATCTTATTTTGTACTTAGAATTATTATATAAAACGTCACCAGAGGCAGAAGATGACACCACTAGAAGATACATCCAGAGGAAGCAATTAGAGGATATCATCAAAGAAGAATAAATCAGAGGATGACGTCACCAGAGGATGTCACCAGAAGATGACATCACTAGAAGCATAAATCAGAGGATGATGTCACCAGAAGATGACGTCACCAAAAGCAGAAATTAGAGGATGACGTCACCAGAGGATGTCACCATAAGCATAAATCAGAGGATGATATCACCAGAAGATGACGTCACTAGAAGCAGAAATCAGAGGATAACGTCACCAGAGGATGATCATCAGAGGAATCTGTCAGAGGAATATGTCAGAGAAAAATGCTCAAAACAGAATTGGAGCAAAAGACTCGAGAAACAGAATCTAGCTAAAAGCATGCTCAAAACAGATTAATCTAAATACACTCCAGAAGTAAAGCATCAGTGAGCAAAAACTCAAAACAGAATCTGAGCAAACTACTCCAGAATATTCTCAAAACAGATTAATCGAAGTACACTCCAGAAGTAAAGCATCAGTGAAGTCCTAAAGTTCAACTATAAATAGAGACTTAATGCTGAAGATTAGAGCATCGAAAATACTTGACAGTCATACACTTCCAAAAGCAAAATACTTGAGTTTTCAGTGAGGTCAATTGTGAGTATCCGCTTTCTAGAAGCAAGTACTCTAAGTTTTTCTTTCCCTTGTGTTAGGTCTAAGTTGTTGAAGTAGAGTCTACAATCTGAAGGAGTTAGAAGGAGTAGCAGATTACTTAGCAATTAGATTCAAGGTTCTTTTCCTCAAAAGTATAGGGTTGTTAGACTTTTTGAGAAGACTGACTTGGAGGGTCAGTGGTACTTTGTAATTCAAGGTTTTTGAATTAGTGAAATCCTTCAAAGTGAAGGGACTGGACGTAGCCTAGTTAACGGTGAACCAGTATAAAAGTATGAGTTTTTATTTACTTTATATATGATGCTAACTCTGTTTTAATTCATACATAACAAGTTTTGTTTTAAAACTAAAAGTATTCAAGTTTGTCAAACACAATTCAACCCCTCTTTCTTGTGTTTGCACCTTCAATATTTACATGATGTAATTCTAGAACAATTTTCTACAGTGCACTAGAATATCGATACAGTGTAACTGAACTATTTTATCCTGGGGACATCGTGGTTGATAGTCTATCTTGTATAATTTTAGGCGGTGCCACGAAACTTATTAAAGAGAAATACCTAGTCTGCGACTTAAACCAGTAATTTTTTCAGTGTCTAAAAATTATTTTTCAATACAGTTTTTCAAAACTCAAATACTACAATGATTCATGAGGTGCTTGGAGAGGGTCTTTAGTTAATGACTACGATGTTTTTTTGTTCTTTTAGTACAAATGTGGTTTTTTTTTTCTACATTTTTAAATAATTTTTACGACATAAATGTAATACAGAAAAAAAAAATTTAACTATGTAAAATAATTTAATATTAGCATCTAATGATAGTTGACCATTTTACAGTGTTTTACTATAAAGGTTGAGTAAAGGATGATGTGATAAAATACATTAATCATATTGGATATCACTCTATAAATTATTTTAGATTGATAGAGTATGTTTTCATTTTCTCATAATAAAATAATATTTGCAAATATAGCAAAGATATTTTTGAAACAATGTTATTAAATTAAATATAAAGGGATTAGTTAACTTTTGTCTATTTATGAGGCCAAGTATATAAAGGTAGGAGATAAACTTATTTCAGGAAAATATTGGTTTGTAGGTGAGAGAGAACATTTTGGGCGGAAGCTTTTGAAACTTTTGTAAGTAAGAATGTTGTTTATTTATTTTATTCCAAACAAAGAATAATAAAAAGATAAATCATTTGAATTAAATATAGGAGAATATTAGTTTGTACGTGAGAGATAAAAAAATTAAAAAGAATTAAAATTATAGGAAATATCGCTTTAGAATTGACTTTTTGATTAGTTATTATTCTTGCATTTCATTGAAAAAAGCATTCATACCATTTAGCAACACTCTTAAATAAAATAGAAAAAATGTATTTTTTTTATTAATTAAATTGATAAAGAGAAAACTTTATTCCTATGTAATAGAGAGTTCAAAACACACATATTCTATATAAAAAATATTTGTTGATTGATTAATTTTATTATTAATTAATTTTAAATGATAATAATAAATACTAACAATAACAAAGATTATAAATATCTTGACTATAAAAAAAAGTATAAATATCCAAGTAAAACAAAAGAAGCAAAGAGTTTGACATATTTTTTTACAGGCTACATTAAGACGGTGTTATTTTTATTTGGAATTTTTTTTAACTTATCTCAACAATTCCAAAATCTCCCTAATTTTTTTTTTATTTGTTAATTTTTAATCTCACAAATTAATCATTTGAATGAGATTTGTATGGATTAACCTATCTAAAGATCTAAAGGTGTAAATACTAATTTGAATTTTTTTTGAATTTCTTACATCTCCGGCTTTATTCGTAGATGTAAAATATTAATTTCAAGATTTTTTTATAGCTCCAAGTCAGTTCATAGGTGTAAAAAAGTCTAAAAAAAATTAATATTAATATTTACACTTGTAGGTTTATCAATCCAAACAAAATTCATCTGAATTTGTTGATCTAGAGAGGATTTAAATTGACAAAAAATAAAATTTGGGGTCTTTTGAAAATATTGATTCATATATTATTATTAAAAATTGTAAGACCTCGTTTGTTATTTAAAAAAAAATGATGTTCACTTAATATTTTTAAAAATGGTATTTATGAAAGTTTTGCTCAAATAGTATAAGTTATTTTGGATTTATTTTTTACTAATTAAAAAAAAAGTAGTTTTGATATTCATTACTTGAATATTCATTATTAGAAATTTTAACATGATAAAATCACATTTTAAAAAAAATATAATTTTAAAAAATAATTTTTATGAGAAGTTTTTCAAAATAATTTTTCATTTTAATCGTTTTTTTTAAATTTTATTATTCAAAAAATATTATAGTAAATAGATGAAATACCTAAAATAACTTTTTATGATAAACAATTTAAACGAATTTCTCAATTAAAATTTAATTTTAAAAAAATTACAGTAAATAAATAAAATACTATGTAAATCATTATAAAAAAAAACTATAACAAACATGTCCAATATTTCTAGACACGTCTATGGAAACTAAGCTATAATTCAAGGTTGGTCCCTTTCAAGATGTACTTATATTTTGAAAGAAAAACATAAATACTCCAAACCTAGCACAAGGAGTACTAGTGGACGGGATTGGACAAGAAAAACACAAGAGTCCCAATACATAACAAGAATCCAAATGGGAAAAAAAATGCACCATATCCATTACAATAACAAATAATTTTTATCAATGAAAACCTAAATATTAAAATTTATTTTTAAGATTAAATAAATTTTTAATTTCTACAAATTTTATTTTTTAGTTTTTGTAAAAAAAGATATATTTTTTAATCCTTCAAAATTATCTTGCAAACACTTAATCTATCAAAAATCATCAATATATATATATTTTTAATAATATTTTACATATATATTTACAACATTATAAAAAGTTATCCTATTAAAAACTTATTTAATCATAACTTTTATTATTAACAATTGAGATTTATTTTTAGTTTAAATAAATTTTTTATCTCTATATATATACATATATACTATTATTTATTTTTAGTCTTTATAAATATTATTTTTATCTTTGCAAATATAACTCATTTTACATTTTGATCTTTGTAATATATAAACAAAATTTGCAGAAATTAAAACAAAACAACTAGTACTGTAATCAAAATGTGGTGTATTTGTAAGCGGAAAAAGAAAAAGCAAAAAACATTGTATAATTGCATATGGCAAATACATATTTAATCCTTTTTTAAATCCAAATCCACTCATGAACAAGAAAAAGGGCACACGAATCTCCACCCGTGACTCCACATGCTGCCATTTCATGTTCACGGGTTCATAACATGTGGTGTTTTTAGAGTCCTTTTCTTCTATAAATTATTACAACTTAGCAACTACAACCACAAACCATCAATTAATATTCCATTGAGCTAAAATCAAATTACTTTTACATTATGGTGATGAAAGAACAGAGAAAGTTAGTGTTAATGTTTCTTATGGTAATGGTAATAATTATGGCTTCTATGTTGAAAGGTTCAAATGGGTTTAGTTTGTGTAACATGAATGAAGATGGATTGGATGCTTGTAAGCCAGCAGTGACTCAGCCACCAGAAGATCCAAATCCTGAATGTTGTAAGGCACTTACTGGAGCTGACTTGAAATGTCTCTGTTCTTATAAGAACTCATCAGAGTTACCTTTATTTGGAATTGACCCAATTCTTGCTTCTTCACTTCCTGCTAAATGTAATCTCACTCCTCCAGATAACTGCTAAGCTTGCTACATTGATCTATTTTGTGTGTGTGTTTTGTTTTTGTTTTTAAATAATTTGTCTTTTAACTGAAACTTATTAACTATTTGAGTTTAATTACTTATGTATTTTGTATGGGTTTTGCTTTTGTTTGTGTCATAATATTTCTGCAATTAGCCTATTAAAGTGAAATGTATTAATTGCTATGTGTTTGCTTCATGTATATGTTTTAATTTTTGTGTGGAACAATATAGGTCCTATTGTTTCTTTCGGGTGCATTTTAGGCCTGTGTAAAATATCACTTTTAGTAAGTATCTATTTTTTTTTATTAAAAAGAGTTTAATTACACTTTTAGTCTTCTATTTTTATCAATTCATAGAATTGATTTTTTTATTTTAAAAGTCAGACAGTTTTTTGTCTTCCCTCAATTTTTTAAACTTAAAAATAATGATTTGATATATTTTAAATTATGTGACACACAATTTTATGATATAGAACCGGTTAAATACATTAATTATTCATATATAATTAATTAAATTACAAAAATTAAAATTTTCCAAATTTAAAAATTAAGCTTTTATTGAGTTTTATTGTGATTTCATTAGTGTTAATTATTCTATATTATCATATCATATGTCATGCTATTTAAATAATGTCAACTCTTCATTTAAATTCAAAAATATTAGAGAGACTAAAATTATCAACTTTTAGAATCTGATTTTGTGAATTAGTAAAAATAAATACTAAAAATACAATTAAATCTAAAAAAGTTAAATGAATTGAGTTTCAAAGATGACGCATCAAAGTGATAGCAAAGCTCAAAGAGCTACTTACAAATTTCATTTTAGATTTTGAACTAATTGATCTTCCTTTTTTTTATGTTAAACTAATTGATTATATGTACAGTAGTCTAAAATAAATATGGTGAATATTTGAGTATCCTGATTTTTAATTGTTATTTGAATTTGTGTGGGCGACTAAAATAAACTGAAACTTGTTTTATCCAAAAAAATCAACTGAAACATAGGTAATATAATTTACAAAATTTAAAATGACAAATTTTTATATTGATATCATTAACCCAAACCCCACGTGATTTTAGAAGTGTATAATTAAATAAAAAATTGTGTTTTGCCCAACAAAATACTTTTAACGTGATTTTGAGGTAAAATGATTGTGACAAAAATTAGGACCGAAGTCCAACAATTTTTGAATGTTCTGCAATGAAGACCCAATTACCCATTTCTAAGGTATTTTCCAACTCCACATCACAATTGATATATTTAGGCCTCAATGCACAACATGTAAGGCAATTAAAACTATATAGGACCGACCGGTTTAATTGGTTAGATAGGACGGAATCGAAATTGTATTCGGTCCAAATTAATCTCAACGAATACCATAGATAGGATCGAGGAGAAAACTGGTATACTGGTTGAAAATTAAAAAGATATCAGAATATAGCTTTTAAACCGGTTACAAAGGTCGAATCAGATTTTCCTTTATTCTCTCCTTTTTTTTAATAAAAAATTAAACTAATTTAAAAATAATGTTATTTTGGATGCATTTGGCCAGGCAACTTGAACTAATCTAAATTATGTCAATTTATATTTTGATATTATAGTGCAAAAATTGAAGTGAATTGAACTACGTTTAGTTCAATTTTTGAAAACAATGTTTAAATTAAATTCAGTTTTTAACTTGTTTGAAATTGATTTACTTTAGATGTATAATTAGCAAAGTAAATTTTAATATCATTTTTGTTGCATCGATAAACTTTTATACAAAAATGCATATTATATTATGTTTTTGTTTTAAAAATTAAATGTAAAAATTGATTAAAAAAATAATATAATATAAACATTTATTATATAATATAAACGTTTATGTTATTCTTGTAAAAAACATGCGCGAGTTCATCTCAGATGGATATTTCAATTTATGTAAGGAAAAATAAAAACTCATAACTTTTTTTTTTAAATAAATAATGTTTTACGTGTTTTAAACATGACTAAAAAATATTTGTCTTTTTTTTAAGTCAAAGTCAATGTTATAAAAATCATATCGAGGGTCGAATTAGTGAGACTTCTGAGTTGTGGTTCAATTGATTCTATCAGTTGAACTATGGTCAAACCATTCAATGAACCGTTAAATAAATAAAAAATAAAATATTAAAAAATACTTGAAATATATTAAAATATAACTTATAAAGTAAAAATCCATAAAAAATTATAATCAATACTCAATATCTATCATAAATATATTAAAATTCACAACAAAGACAAATCTTCATTTTATTCAAGCATCAAATACCATATAGATCGACCGATTGCCTTGCGAATAAAGTGGAATAATAATTTGAGTGAAATAAAGTGTTAAAGTTAAACTTAAAAATATTATTTTTTAAATTCAAAAACTGAAATTTTTTAAATAGAAAATATGGGTATTTTAAAAAACCAGGCAGTTTTCTAAATTTGGGTCTGGTTCAGTGATCAACCAATAACCCGATTTTCTCGATTTTTCCCAATTTTTGTTGACCAACGGTTTTTTATGTTGACTGAATCGGACATGGATCTAATTCTCGGTTGAACCAATTGAACTGATCGGTTTGATCCAATTTTTAAAACACTGCTTTAAACAATTATTACTTGAAGGACACTTCGCTTGTGTTTGTTTGTAAAGAAGTTGATGAGAGAGATAGGGACGAGAGAGTTAAGCAAGAAATGGAGCATTTCTTCTGCTTGGATGCAAGGTGAAATTGGAAGCAAGTGTACTCCTTTGAATCAAGATTACTAGGTTAGAAAAGATAATTTCTTTGGATCAGTCTCACTATGTTGAACAATTTTTAAAGAAATAAATACTTTGAAGGTAAATCTGCTTGCACACCATATGATCCAAATGTGAAACTTTTCAAAAACACCGGTGAAGGCGTTAGACAAACTGAATATGCAAGCATTATTGACAGTCTCAAGTATGTTATTAATTGTACTAGACCCGACATTGCCTACGTCGTAGGACTATTGTTCATGTTTACCAATAGACCTAGTATAGAGCATTAGTACATTATTAAGAGAGTCATGAAATTCCTTAAAAGGACCATGAGTCACAAATTACATTATTAAATATTTTTTATCGTCCTTGAAGGATACATTGATGTTGATTGGAACATTTTATCAAATGACTCCAAAGCAACCAATGGCTATATATTTAGCATAGCTAGTGGAGTTGTATATTGGAAATCGAAGAAACATACGATATTGGCTTAGTCCACTATAGAGTTTGAAATGATAACACTAACGATTGTCAGTGAAGAAGCGAGCTAGTTGAGATATTTGTCAACTGAGAAGAAGCGAACTAGTTGAGATGTTTGTCAACTGAGATCCCTTTATGGGAAAAACCAATGTTAGTTTTGTTGATCCACGCAATAGTACCGTGTGAAATAGCAAAATTGATTTACAAGGAAGGCGGGTTTGAATTGTAAATCTCCCTTTTTAAAATTTCAAGAAAAACTTCAGTATTAAACACAAGAAAGATCTTGGTTAAAGAAGCAGAAAAATGGTGAACGTTCTTGGTTTGAATAGAAAACGGAGAACGTTCAGATTAGTGTTTAAAACAGAAAATAGTTTTGTATTTTAATCTTTGAAACACAATTAAACTGAATAAAGAGGTAAGGGATAAGAAATACCACACGCAGATATATCCTGGTTCACCCAAACTTAGGCTACGTCCAGTCCTCACGAAGTGAGATTTTCCACTAAGTGTTTAAAACAAGAACCTTCTTGGTTTTACAACACCTAGTCTAGATCAACCTTGATCTTTTGTTTTCAGAACTTAAACTAATTCCTACCCAGAAAAAGTTTAACCAAATCACCTATCAATCTTGATAGGATTTCTTACAATCTACCCAAACTATTTTTTACTCTTATAGTTTGAGCTTACAATGGTGATGAGATTGATTTTGTTTAGAATATGTGAATTCTCAACTCTTGTTTAAGATTCGATTCTTTACAGATAAATCAGAATATATATCAGAGTAAAACAATTTAACTAAAAACTGATTCTGTAAGTGATTTTCAGAACTTCAAGTATGAATGTGAATGATTGTGATAGCTGTGTTAGCACTTGAACTTCTTATTTTTCCTTGAGCTGTGGCCTTCCTTTTATAGGCTTGAAAGTAGTGGATGAAGGCCAATATAGCCGTTGTAAAGGCTTTGTGTCAGACTGGACCAGTGGCTTTATTTCTAAATAAAAATAATCCTTTTATTTTCCTGATCAGTCTTGAGCTACAGTGTTTTGGATCAATCTTTCTTGAGTTGTTAATGATCTTCTGAAGCTTTTGATAAGTGGCAATTTTTCTGGCTTGATCTGAAGCTTTGGATCAGTAAACACAGATTGAAAACAATCACGAAAGCTTGAAGTAAGAAGCTTGTACTGAAGCTTCTAAAACTGCCTGGAGATTGATTGATCGTTCTGGACATTTGTTCTTTAGGTATCCTCTGTTTAAAATCCATAATGTATCCTCTGGTAATTTCCGGAATGTATCTTCTGGTAATTTACTTCATGAGGTATCTTCTGGAGTCTGATACCTATTGTTTCCAGAACAGTCTGAACAGGCATCTTTGAGAGTCTTTATCTTTCTCAATTCGAAAGTTCTCTTGATCTGGATTGATCCTATGTGTTCTCTGCCATGTAGTGATCATATCCATGTAACTTCCAGAGCCAACAACTTTAATTAAGTGATGGAGAAAGTTGGATCTTTATGCTGTCACAGTCTGGTGAACATTGTCCGTTTTCCAGAATGTGAAGAATGTTCTTCTGATGCTGTTTTCTTTGATTCTTTTGAAACCTGTCTATGATTTAGAACACTCAAAAGCACAGGTTAAATTAACAATACATTTAGAATCATAATTAAACAATCTTTAATTAACCTTTGTTTGTTTTCATCAAAACATTAAATTTGAGAGTTTGTCTTAACAATCTCCCCCTTTTTGATGATGACAAACATGTTAATTTAGATTTTAATTTTGATTCTAATTTTGAAAGAGCTTGAAAGCTCCCCCTCAATTTGTGCAGTGATTTAAATTTAAAAGAAGATAAATCATGCAATTTCAAAAGATAAAGCAATTCAGCAAATGGATTCATAAAGACATTTCATTAGAAATTAAAGACAATTACAAAGAGAGATTAAGTCAGAAAATATACAGAAGTACCAAAAACAAAAGGACTTCTATCTAATTAAGAACTAAAACTTAATCTAAAATCTCCTAATTAATTCTCCCCCTTTGTCACAGCAAAAAGGTAGGAGAAAAAGATCCTAAGTAGCCAATGAAGGTGAAGATCCTTCTGAGGAAAAAGCCTTTGCAGGATTAGCAACTGGCTGAGGAGATGGAGAAGGATGAATAGGAGGCGGAACAAGTCCAAGCTTTGGAGCTAGCTGTTCTGTCATCCATGTTCGCAGAAGTGTGGACTCATAATCCTGGTGAGCTTGGCGTGCCATGATTGTCTGAAGGGCAGCCATGATCTCAGAGTTGGTTGGTTCCTTAGGTGGAGGAGGAGGAGGTGGAGGCATTGCAGAAGCAGGGTGAGTGGAAGGAATGGAGGCAGAAGACGAGGATTGATTGATTGAGGGCCCAGGTGTATCAAAGAAAGTCAAAAATTGACTTACCCCATGGAGTGAAGGATTTGTTTTCTAGGAGGAAAGGAATAGTGATGACATGGAGGAAGTATGTTGATGTGGTAGTAGGGTGCACATGTCATCAATGGGTGTATGAATATGGTGGAGAAGGTCTGTGGAGGATACAGAGAAGGTTTGAGGAAAAATAGAGAAAGTTTGAGGAATGGTTGGGGAACTTTCTCTGTTTTCAGCAGAACGTTCTGGAGCAGTTTCTACTGCTTCAGGAAGGTCTGGTGCAGGTTGTGGTGAGGCTGGGATGGTAGCAGGTTCAGCAGTTGTTCTCCTTGATGAACGCTTCCTTTTTAGTGAGGGTGGAAAGGAAGGAGGAGGATCACTTGCCTCAGAGGAAGCTTTCTTCATATGAGAGATGTTTTTGGAAGAAAACTTTGAGATTTTGATCAAGCTTTTCTCATTACTGAGAGGAATTTGAAAATGCCTGAATATCTTGGTCAAAATCATCCCATATGGGACAGTATTCTTCCTGTAATCTTTGTTGGCCGCTGCAATCATATGATGAATGATGAGATAAGGCAGGTTCAGACTCTTGCAGTTGAGAAGGTGGTAGATTACAAGAGCATCATTATCAAACACATACTCATGACTTCCACAGTGGGGAAGTATGGTGTGATGACTGATGCTGTTGAACATTTTGGGAAGTGGTTTGAGGAAGGTGGAGAGTTGTCGTGTAGACCCTTCTTGAAACAGATCAGAGAGTACCTCTGTCTTGTTCAAGTTTAAGGCATTATACCATTTTTCTCCAAAAATGGCAGGCCCTTCAGTGGGAAGATTTAGAATTGTGGCCAGAGTGTCTGGGGTGAGAATAATTTCAATCCCCTTAACTTTGGAGATGATGAGGGATTTATCAGAAAAAGTCTTGGCCTGACAGTAGAATGCCCTGATGACCTCTGGGTAGTAGCATTTTGAAGTCTGCAAGAAGGAAGTCCAGCCTAAAACATCAGTGTGATGTTTTATGGCATTTCCATCAACAACCAGATTATCAAACATGACAATCTGTCCCACTCCAATAGGACGATTAGCCCATTTCTCTTTGAAAATTTTATTGGCAGAGAGGGGAACCAAAGGGATGTTATTGGAGGAGTCAGAGGGAGAATGTTGGGTAGCAGAAGGAGTAGTGTGGGGGGTAGAAGGAATGTTTGGGGGGCAGAACGTTTAGTAGGGGGGCAGAAGGAATAATGGGGGTTTCAGAAGGAATAGTGGGGGGTCAGAAGGAACATTTGGAGGGGCAGACGGAGTGGTAAGAGGAGTAGAAGGAGAGGGCTTCTTGTTGAGCTGTTTTGGTGCCCTAGTTTTACTTCGCTGGAAAATCTTCAGATTCTTCCTAGCTAGGTATTGAGAGATGGTTACAGTAGATTTTTTCTTTAGGGTTTTAGAGGGAGATTGAGATGAGGGTTCAAGAGTTTGCTGCTGTGTTTGGAATGGTTGTTGTTGAGAGGTTGCTGGAATACTGGAAGGAGGAACATTCATTTCTTCCTCATCAGAGTCGGAAATGATAAACACAGAAGCATCAGTTTTCTTAGGGTTCGAAGTCCCTATTCCAGACAGAATTCGCATGGACGTTCGTTTTGGGGGGTTAGTGGTGTTTCTCAAGTGAGGAGGAACTTGAGTGGTGTTGGGTACAAATTTAGGGTGAGAAGGGGGAAAGATTGTTGCGAGTGGTTTAATGGGAAGTGGGATAGGGCTTGATTCCCGTGAAGATGAGGATGAGGATTCTGAGGAAGAAAATG
Source organism: Cicer cuneatum (assembly GCA_037974295.1). Classification (NCBI taxonomy): domain Eukaryota; kingdom Viridiplantae; phylum Streptophyta; class Magnoliopsida; order Fabales; family Fabaceae; genus Cicer; species Cicer cuneatum. The sequence goes on along the minus strand of JBBPBO010001986.1, from coordinate 21,516,013 downwards.
GCATTTTGGTGGGAGAGGGTCTGGGTGGTGGTGAAGGTGAACGATAGCGAAATGGAGAAGAAGGTGGTGGTGATGGTGATTTAGTACGTGTATTTTTACGACCACTGGATTTAGTTCTGGCCATTTGAGTTTTTAGAAAGGGAGAAATTTTTTAGAGAAGAAATGCAGAAAGATTTTGAGGAAGACAAAAGGAAGGTTTCTGAAGGGTTTGTGAGAAATTACAAAGACATAAATTGCCTTTTTAGAGAGAAAAGACCTAGGGAAGGAGGTTTTGAAAACATGTAACGCCTCTTCTTGAAAGGGTGTCAGGGCATTTTTGGAGGCAGAGGACAAAAGCATTAAATGCCAAAACTCTCCTTTTCTCATGCACAGAGAGAAAGAGATACGCAGAGGAGAAAGTTGATTTAAAAACGGAGAAAGTTGACTAAAAAACGGAGATTGATAAACGTTCTCCGTTTTCTGCACAAGCAGTTTTAATGAGATTTCTCTGGATTTCTCATGATTTTCAGCCTTTCCTTAATAGAATTAAAACTATCCTCAGCAAAAGGCTTTGTAAATACATCAGCAAGCTGATTTTGGGTATCAACAAAGATTAATTCAATGCTTTTCTTGCTAACATGATCTCTAATGAAATGATGCTTAATTTCAATATGCTTAGATCTAGAATGCTGAATTGGATTTTTAGACAGATTAATAGCACTTGTATTATCACAGTAAATTGGGACATTAGAATAACTTACAGAGAAGTCTTCAAGTTGATTCTTTATCCAAATTACTTGGGAGCAACAATTTGCAGCTGATACGTATTCAGCTTCAGTTGTTGACAGTGCAATCGTGTTTTGTTTCCTGCATGACCAGCTGATTAGGGCTTCTCCCAGGAACTGGCATGAGCCACTTGTGCTCTTTCTTTCAGTTTTGTCCCCAGCATAATCAGCGTCGCAGTAAGCTACAAGATCAAAATGTGAACCTTTTCTATACCAAAGGCCAAGATCAGTAGTACCAACAAGATATCTAAAAATTCTTTTTATAGCAGTTAAATGAGATTCTTTGGGTGCAGATTGAAATCTAGCACATAATCCTACTGCAAATACGATATCAGGTCTACTTGTAGTTAGATATAACAAAGAACCAATCATTCCTCTGTATTCTTTTTCAGAAACAGATTTTCCATTTTCATCTTTGTCCAATGAAGAAGATGGATGCATGGGAGTAGTCATGATTTTGGCTTCATTCATTTTGTATTTCGTTAAAAGATCTTTTGTATATTTCTCTTGACAAATAAAAATGCCATCATCATGCTGCTTGATTTGTAAACCAAGAAAGTATCTCAACTCCCCCATCATGCTCATTTCAAATTCACTTTGCATAAGATTTGAAAAGGCAGCACACATTTTTTCATTGGTTGATCCAAAGATTATATCATCAACATACACTTGAACAATGAGTAAATTATTTTTATCATTTTTCTTAAAGAGTGTAGTGTCAATGTTTCCTCTGAAAAATCCATTTTTGATTAGAAAAGAACTTAATCTTTCATACCAAGATCTTGGTGCTTGTTTCAGACCATACAGAGCTTTGGTAAGTTTATAAACATGGTCTGGTTTTGATTGATTTTCAAAGCCAGGGGGTTGTCGTACATAAACTTGCTCATTTAAAAAACCATTTAAAAAAGCACTTTTAACATCCATTTGAAAAAGTTTTATGAATTTATGAGATGCATATGCAAGAAGAATTTGTATAGCCTCTAACCTTGCAACTGGTGCGAAAGTTTCATCATAATCAATACCTTCTTGTTGATTATAACCTTGAGCAACCAGTCTGGCTTTGTTACGAATGACCTTACCTTCTTCATCTAGTTTGTTTCTAAACACCCATCTTGTTCCTATGATGGTCTGGTTTTGAGGATCTGGGACAAGATTCCAGACATCATTCTTTTCAAACTGATGGAGTTCTTCTTTCATTGCATTAATCCAAGATTGATCAACAATGGCTTCTTTGATTGACTTGGGTTCGAGTTGGGAGATCATTGCCATGTTGTTGTTGTCATCCTCTTTGAAAGACATTCTGGTTCGAATTCCATCAGCTGTATCCCCAATAATTTGATCCTGAGGATGATCATTTATTGTTTTCCAGCTTTTTGGAAGAGAATGAAGTGGAGACTGTTTATCAGTCTTGTTTTCCTGGAGAACATTCTGCTGCTGCTGTCCAGAATGTTCTTCTTCTTCATCATCTTTCTTGCTCATTTCCAGATCATCAAATTCATCAAATAATACATGTATACTAATTTCAACAACCTTTGTTTTGAGATTAAACACACGAAATCCTTTGGATTCAGTTGAGTATCCCAAAAATATGGCTTTGTCTGATTTAGCATCAAACTTTCCAAGGTTTTCTTTATTGTTCAAAATGTAACAATAACACCCAAAGATGTGAAAATATGAAATGTTTGGCTTTCTATTTTTCCAGATTTCATATGGTGTTTTGTTGATGATTTTTCTTATTGTTACACGGTTTAAGATGTAGCATGAATTGTTTATGGCTTCAGCCCAAAAATATTTTTCAACATTTGATTCTTCCAACATTGTTCTTGCCATTTCCTGCAATGTTCTGTTTTTGCGTTCAACAACCCCATTTTGTTGAGGAGTTCTAGCACATGACAGATTGTGGGAAATGCCAAGTTCATCAAAAAATGCTTTAAAAGAAGCGTTTATAAATTCTCCTCCATGATCACTTCTTACAGAAATGATGCTGGAATCTTTTTCATTTTGAACCTTCTTACAAAAGTTTTTGAAAGCATCAAATGCATCATCTTTTTGTTTTAAAAATAAGACCCATGTATATCGAGAATAATCATCAACAATAACAAAACCATATCTCATTCCACCTAGACTTGTTGTTTTAATAGGACCAAAAAGATCTATGTGAAGCAGCTCAAGGACTCTATTTGAGGAAATAAAATCTTTTGGACGAAAGCTACTTTTAACTTGTTTTCCTTTAGCACAAGCTCCACATATTTTATCTTTATCAAAATTGATTTTTGGCAATCCTCTAACAAGTTCTAGTTTTGAAATCTTTGAAATAGTTTTCATACTGATGCGTCCTGTCCTCTTGTGCCAAATCCATTTATCTTTGTTTATGGAAATGAAGCAGGATTCATCAGGTAATTCTTCAAGGTATAAAACATAAAGATTTTTCTTTCTTATACTTGAAAAAATGAGTTCGCCATTTTTGTTTTTAACTTCATAGAAGTTTGGTTTAAAAATAACCTCGAAGCCATTGTCACATACTTGACTTATGCTTAAGAGATTATGTTTCAGACCTTCTACATATTGAACATCAGAAATTTGAGCTGAGTTTTTCTTACCAATGGTTCCTTTACCTTTGATTTGAGCTTGGTTGTTGTTACCAAAGGTTACAGAACCTCATTCTTTCTTTTCAAATGACATGAAGGAGCTTTTATCTCCTGTCATATGTCTTGAATAGCCACTGTCCAAGAACCATGGCTTTTTCTTGACAAGTTGAAATCCATTCTGCATAAGATGTTATATTAACTTTCCATTCTACATAAGATGTTATATTAACTTTAGGTACCCACTCTTTTTTGGGTCCTTGAGAGTTAGTTTCAGGATTGGATTTTCTTTTGAAATAACATGCTGATTCATGATGACCAAATTTGAGACAATAGGAACATTTAACAGTTGGTCTTGGTGTTGTATTTGAAATCTGAGTTTTCGAAGGTTTGAATCTTGATTGTGTAAAGATTCTGGATCGTTCTCCCTTTTTTAAACTTTCTGGAGAATGTTCAGTTTTTCTTTTTGAACTTTCTCCTTTTGAGAATAAGCTGGAGAACGTTCTGGTTTTTTCAAAATTGGTTTTTTCTTTTCAAACATCTTTCTGCTCTTAATCTTTTCATCCCGTTTTTTGAAATAGCACGCAAATTCCAAATGTCCAAGTTTTTTACAGTATGAACATTTTGTTTTGCATTTTTCGATCTTGCTTTCTAGAATAAAAAAGTTTTCGTACATTTTGGTTTTTTGAGTTTGATCAAAACCAAGACCAGCCTTATCAAATATGCCTATTTGCGATCCCATGATCTTCTGAAAAGTTTCAGTAGCTTTTATAAAATTAAGCAAATCAGTTTTTAAGATTTCACTTTCAGATTTAAGATTAACGTTCTCCGTTTTAGCAGTAGAACGTTCTTGACCTTTATGAATTTCACAATCGTGCTGTTTTGATTCCCTCAGTTCTTGAATGGTATTCTTAAGAATATCAATCATGGCCTGAGCCTTTTCTTTCTCTTCTTTTTCTTTAAAAACTTGTTCTTTTAAAGAACTACATTTTTGTATAAGAGTGTTCGAATCATTTAGCAAGTTGTCAAATTCTTTTCCCATTAATTCACACAGAGAACAGGGTTCAGAATCTATTCCTCGTTTTCTTCTGTGTCTGCCATCAAGCATATGTTGGCTTCTTCTTCTTCTTCTTCTTCTGAGTCATCCCATGTAGCCAGCATTGATTTCTTTTTGAAAGGAAATCGCTTTGGTTTATTCTTATTCAATGGACATTCAGATTTGTAATGTCCAAGTTTATTGCAACCAAAGCATGTAATCTGGCTCTTATCAACTTCTGTTTTGGGATTTTTATTGGGAAATCCCTTTTTGATTTGATCTCTTCTTCTCATCATTCTTTGTATTTTTCTGGTGAGAAGAGCAATTTCTTCATCAGCATCTTCTTGTCCAGTTTCTTCTGGTTCTTCATCAGTTTGTAGAATGATGCTTTCTTGAGATGCTTTTAGAGCTACTGCTTTTCCTTTCTTGATAGGTTTATCTTCTTGTAGCAGTATTTCATGTGCTCTTAAAGTTCCTATCAATTCTTCCAGGGGAAGTGTTTCAAGATTCTTGGCTTGGCTTATAGCTGTTACCATTGGTCTCCATACAACTGGAAGACATCTCATGATTTTTCTTACCCTGTCTTGTATTGAATAGGCTTTTCCAAGAGAACGCATTTCATTCACTATTGTTGTGAATCTTGCGTACATCTCATCAATGGTTTCTCCTTCTTGCATTTCGAATAATTCGAATTTTCTTATACCAATGTCAATCCTTGTTTCTTTGACATGGCTCGTGCCTTCATGGTGAGTTTGTAATGTGTCCCATACTTCTTTGGCAGTTGCACATTCGTCTACTCTTTCACTTTCTTCCCTGCTCAAAGCACACGATAAGAATAAATGAGCTTTGGAGTTTAGGAGTACCTTAGCTTTATCATCAGAAGTCCAGTCTGCTTCTTTCTTTTCTGTTGAAGCTGGATCTTCTTGATTCATCCTTGGAACATGATTTCCATTTACTATGATGTTCCACATGCATGTGTCCTGTGATTTAAGAAACAATTGCATTTTGTTTTTCCAAAAATAATAATCAGTACCATCAAAGAATGGTGGTTTGTTAGAGGATCCTCCCTCAACAATGTATTTTGCTTTAGACATTTTCTGGATCTTTTTCTCAAACACTGGTTAGGTGTTCTTTCTAGAGACCTTGCTCTGATGCCAATTGAAGTAGCAAAATTGATTTACAAGGAAGGGGGTTTGAATTGTAAATCTCCCTTTTCAAAATTTCCAGAAAAACTTCAGTATTAAACACAAGAAAGTTCTTGGTTAAGGAAGCAGAAAAATGGTGAACGTTCTTGGTTTGAATAGAAAACGGAGAACGTTCAGATTAGTGTTTAAAACAGAAAAAAGTTTTGTATTTTAATCTTTGAAACACGATTAAACTGAATAAAGAGGTAAGGGATAAGAAATACCACACGCAGATATATCCTGGTTCACCCAAACTTAGGCTACGTCCAGTCCTCACGAAGTGATTTTTTCCACTAAGTGTTTAAAACAAGAACCTTCTTGGTTTTACAGCACCTAGTCTAGATCAACCTTGATCTTTTGTTTTCAGAACTTAAACTAATTCCTACCCAGAAAAAGTTTAACCAAATCACCTATCAATCTTGATATGATTTCTTACAATCTACCCAAACTATTTTTTACTCTTATACTTTGAGCTTACAATGGTGATGAGATTGATTTTGTTTAGAATATGTGAATTCTCAACTCTTGTTTGAGATTCGATTCTTTACAGATAAATCAGAATATATATCAGAGTAAAACAATTTAACTAAAAACTGATTCTGTAAGTGATTTTCAGAACTTCAAGTATGAATGTGAATGATTCTGATAGCTGTGTTAGCACTTGAACTTCTTATTTTTCCTTGAGTTGTGGCCTTCCTTTTATAGGCTTGAAAGTAGTGGATGAAGGCCAATATAGCCGTTGTAAAGGCTTTGTGTCAGACTGGACCAGTGGCTTTATTTCTAAATAAAAATAATCCTTTTATTTTCCTGATCAGTCTTGAGCTACAGTGTTTTGGATCAATCTTTCTTGAGTTGTTAATGATCTTCTGAAGCTTCTGATAAGTGGCAATTTTGCTGGCTTGATCTGAAGCTTTGGATCAGTAAACACAGATTGAAAACAATCACGAAAGCTTGAAGTAAGAAGCTTGTACTGAAGCTTCTAAAACTGCCTGGAGATTGATTGATCGTTCTGGACATTTGTTCTTTAGGTATCCTCTGTTTAAAATCCATAATGTATCCTCTGGTAATTTCCAGAATGTATCTTCTGGTAATTTACTTCATGAGGTATCTTCTGGAGTCTGATACCTATTGTTTCCAGAACAGTCTGAACAGGCATCTTTGAGAGTCTTTATCTTCCTCAATTCGAAAGTTCTCTTGATCTGGATTGATCCTATGTGTTCTCTGCCATGTAGTGATCATATCCATGTAACTTCCAGAGCCAACAACTTTAATTAAGTGATGGAGAAAGTTGGGTCTTTATGCTGTCACAGTCTGGTGAACATTCTCCGTTTTCCAGAATGTGAAGAATGTTCTTCTGATGCTGTTTTCTTTGATTCTTTTGAAACCTGTCTATGATTTAAAACACTCAAAAGCACGTTAAATTAACAATACATTTAGAATCATAATTAAACAATCTTTAATTAACCTTTGTTTGTTTTCATCAAAACATTAAATTTGAGAGTTTGTCTTAACAGAAGAGATGACAAATGATTGTTGAAGATGATGACGAGGGAGAACAGGATCATCTGTTTATCCCAGACGTTGATATTACTATCCATCAGCAGGAGAAACCTCCTATAGTACATGAGTAGGAGGAGGCTGTAGTACATGATGGGGAGCATATGCAGGAGAGACCTAGTGAGCTGACATGGTATCTTGGAAGACCATATGATTTGTCGATCCTTACACGATATCGACACCATGTTTCTGCTATATTGTGGTTTGGTCAGATATGTTAAATTAATTATTATTTATGGTGCATTAAAAATATTTAAATTAATTATTATTTTTGTTCTATATTTAATTTTAATGTCATATATTTTATTTGTATACATGAGCGACAAATGCTTAAAATTGTTGCTCATGGAAAGAAACTGCAACAATTTACCCCGCAGGTTCTCCCGCGAATCATAGAGAACTGAGTGAGTTTGTCAGGATTAGCCCTATTACAACGGGGGTAGTTTGAAGCTGATTGACAACAACCTGATTTATGCATTTGTGGAAAGATGGCATTTTGAGACATCGTTATTTCACATGTCATTTGGTGAAATGACGATTACTTTGGATGATGTTGCCAATCTATTAGTCATTCATATAAGGGGTGAGTTCTATACCCAATGTAGATAAAATAATGACATGTAATCTTGCCATAACTTTATTAGGTGTCTGCTGAATAGATTTGGGAGGAGACTAGAAAGAACAGAGGTGTGCACTATAGATTGGATTGGTTGAAAGAGGTATTCAGAAGACAGTGTACAACAGAGAGATTTGACTGTGCTGCTAGGACGTATCTGCTGAATTTGGTAGGGAGTACCATTTTCGCAGATAAGAGTCATACACTAGTTGATGTGAAGTACATTCCTCTATTCAAAGATTTAGAAGGTACCGGTAGATACGCATGAGGTACTGCTGCACTCGTAGTCCTTTATGACTACCTCTCATATGTCTGCTGTTACAACACCAAACAGTTAGGTGGATATATGTCGCTATTACAGATATTAAAATATTTATAATTATCTTATTTATTTTTAATTATTAATTTTTATGTTTATCATTATTTTATTTATTTTTAATTATTAATTTTTATGTTTATAATTAATTTAGTTATTTTTATTTGCAACAATGTTGGATATACGAATATTTTCCAAATATTTGTAAAAGAGGTGACCAGGGTGCTGACGTTGCGTGCATTGCCCAAATGAATAGATGGAGCTATAAACAAGGCAATCACAAGATCGCTGAGTACTGACATATGATTGATGCATTGACACCTGCTGAAGTAATATGAAGACCATGGGATAATAATAGGGATGTCATTCCCTTTGATGATATCATGTTATACAATGGCCACCTCCGACTATGCAACACAATAGTGGCATATTTGCCAAAGAGGTGTTTGAGACAATTTGGATATATTCAACATATTCCACCAGCACCACCTCCAAATCTTTCTAGATTATCTGATGTAGATGTGGAATAGATGGGATATGTGACCCCTGTCACCGAGCTACATCACATGATCCATCTAGGTACATATCCATATGGGTGTCGGGAGAGATATTAGGAGTGGTTTTATCAGATGTCTCATCCACTATTAGTGTGACCAGATGGTGTACCCCAGGTCCCAAATTTAGTGTCCCAACCACCGCTATAGATGCTTCTAGTTCACATCCATATATCCTACAGCAGGTCAACCAAGTTTCTTTCACATAATCGACAAACACTTTATTATCGACACATGATTGCTCAAACATGTGCAAGCGCATGATATACTATTTTTCATCACTGCAATACATAATGTCTTTCCACATATTCAATACTAACTTTTGTCTATCCTTTAAGACATATTGCTTGCATTTTTCTCCAACATTTTTGTCGACATGAAATCGACAAAGCAAATTAACAGCATGTGGAAATACAATACCAACTGCTTTCATTAAAGCAAGATCTCTGTCTATCACAATTACATGAGGAAAATTATTGTGTAACAAAGAGTTCTTAACCTCTCTAATGCCCAACAAAAGTTTTCTTCCCGCTCACATTCCAAATAAACAAATCCAACTTCAAATGTCATTTCTGTTGATGTCATACCAACCATTTCAAGTAATGACATTCTGTATTTATTGGTTTCGTAGGGGTTGTCTATAATCAACACAATAGGAAACAAATTCAACAACTTCACTGAATCTGGATGGGCCCAAAAAATATCTCTCATAACATCTGAGTCTTCCCGCTTTTTATTCCAACACACATATTTTGTATCTTCAATTAACTTAAATAAATGTTGCATCTCTGTCTTATGACCTCTCATGTGCAATCGAATCATACTCCTCTGTTTATATATTTGTGATATTTGAGTAACATTGTTCTTATCTAGGTTTTGCAATGTGAGTAATATGTGCCTCGGTGCAACATTATATTTTGTTAAGTCATGAACATGTTTTTTCTCTTTTTCATTTAAACGTCCAACAAATGCATGTCCCTCCAAAGTATCATGTAATTCATGGTTGTGAATTCCACAAATTATTTTAATTGTCCATCTTGAATCATCTTTTAATGGTTTTGATATAAGCTTGAAAGGAAAATCACATTTTTTTGTTAAACTTCTGTACTGGAGTACAAAAGTTTTCCAGTAGTATAAATTTTTAAGCTTTTGTACTGGAAAACTTTTTTAATGGTTTTTGGTACACAATTTTTTACTCTTTTGTACCAAGAAACTTTTTTAAAGTTTTCTAGTAGAAACCTTCTGTACCGGAAAATAGTTTTTCGATAAACCTTTCTGTACCGCAAATCTTTTTAAAATGTTTTCTGTTAACTTCCAGAAAACTTTTTTTATTTGGTTTGGAAATCTTTGTCAATAAAAAAAAAGTGAATTTGAGTTGGTAAAATAATTAAAAAAATCAAAGATGTATTTTGCATTTTTAAAAATTTATAGAGATATAGGTACAAACGTGAGATCTAGGGTAAATTTTTCTTGACATTGTTTTACACTCAGAATCCAATAAATACAATATTTGGCCCAATTTTTCTAGTAGTGGGCTAGTTTAGGAGTTGTTGAGCCCATTTCCTTTTCTTTTTAAATAAAAATTAAAGTGCAATGCATCACATGACCGTACTGACATCACTCTGATAAAAAGGAATGAAACTCTTAACTCTATTCAGAAATCAATTCTGCAGAAATCAATTCACGGCATCCTAATTTCTACATTTGTTCATTTGCATTGAAAACCATTCTTATGATTTAATTTATGAGCATCCAAATAGTCTCAATTGGTATTAGACCTTCGATTCCAGTCATGACTACTCGCAATCAATCCGTTGTGGAGGTTTAACAAACCCTGACCAAGAAGATTGGTGATGCAAACACTCGAACTAATGTTTTAAAAATCGGATCGAAAAAATCATTGGTCCAGCTCGGTCAGCCTAAATGAACTATTGATTCTAGAAAAACCGTCAAAAAATCGTTTGAACCAGAAAAAACGGACATAACCGGTATAATCGCTGAGCCGGGGCCGGTTTTGTGAATCTGGCCGGTCAAGATAAAAGGTGACTTTTTTTTCTCTGTTTTCTGCAGAATCCTTTCTTGATCAAATCTGGAATGACGTAGATGCAGAAAGAAAAGAGAATTGGGAGGGAGATGAGTTGTGGTCGATGAGATGCAAACAAACATTTTGACGGTATATACTTCTCATCCACAAAGTCATTATGCAAAGCTTTGTATTTCTTCTTTTTATTAAACTTAAAATACAACAAGATAAAAAAAAAAAAGAGAGAGATGCAAGTGACTTGCTGTTCAACATGGTTTGGAAAATTACTTTTATCACTTTGAAATGAAAAACAAAACAAGACAAAAGCAGAAGCCCCAAATGGAAAAGGGAGTGGCCACCTAACTAATAGGATATGGTGTAGGTATTGAGACTAGGGTTATGCTTTTGAAAGTATTGAGTATTTGGACATAACTAGTAGGCCAATTGTTCATTTTTTTTAAACTATTTTTTATCCTTTTTATTTTTTTATAGAACTAATATTTTTTATTTATTATCATACTTGTCTGCATTCTTTTTTTATTTGTGAACTTATGTATTTGTTATGAATTTTTTATTTTTTAATGGATGTGTTGGTTAGTTTTATCAAATTTAATTTATAAATTACGATATGCTTAATTATCTATGTAATTTTGCACAATATTTATGTATTTATTGATCTATTATCTGATTCAATCGTGGTTAAATCAGTTGAACCAATTAAACCATTAGACTTTTCCAGTTTGATCTCCAACTCGATTTTAAAACATTGGTGACAACTCATATTCAATATGAATTGTTGAGCGAGAGTCTAGATGAACTTTGCACATTGTTCATGCAATAGCCTTCCGCTTCCCACTCAAATGGAAGTACAGATGGCAACAAAAGTGGCATCCGTATGTACTCACTCGAACTCGTCCCGTTTATGATAGAGAAAATCTGTTTTGACTGAGTGCAGATTTTTTTCGAAATCAAAACTTGGGGATGAGGGCAGATTTGGGGGTGTTGATATTCGTATATTCACTTATTCATTTTATTTAATAATTTTTATATATTATAAATTTTGATCTCCTTTCTATAGAAAATATGATTTTAGCAATTTATTACTGTATAATAATAATTATTATTTTATTCTATTAGTTACATATAATAAATATGACTTTGAAATTAATTATTTTATACATATGAACAGGGGTGAAGTTGGGGCAGGGAAACCTAAACCTGTTAGGGCAAGGATGTGGTGAAGTAACAATGTCAATCACAAGGAAAAAGAGTTTGAATTGTGATTCTCTTTTTAAAAATTAATTCATGCTTTTACTTTAAACTAGCTCAAGATAAATCTTGGTTTCAAAAACAACAAAAGCTGAACGTTCTTGGTTAGTGAAATTAAAAGAAATTGTCTCTACGTGATATGTGCTAGCGAGTAAGAAATAATTAAAGATAAGGAGAAGAAAATCACACAATAATGTATCATGGTTCACCCAAGGTGGACTACATCCAGTCCTCACAATTTTGTGAGCTTTTCCACTAATCTGCTTGAACAAGAATGTTATTTCTTTTCACACAAACTTTCTTGATCAATCTTGATCAGTTACAATGTTCACCTTTTGACCTTGAAAGGATTTATTACAATTACCTTTCAGTCCATAAAGGGTTTTTATAAGTCACCTTTTAATCACACAAAATATTTTTACAAACCACTCAAACTATCTTTAAGAATATAGTCTTGAGTTTCAAATGAAATATTGAAAGAAGGTTGATGGATCTGAATCTACTCAACATTTGTTTGAGTTTGATTTTCAGCAGAAAACTTAGTTAAAAAGATCCTTAAATCTAATGAAAGAGAACTGAAGCTTTTGCTTGATTGAAGAGCTTTGATTTCTCAAGTATGATTGTTTAAGTGATTAATTGCTTGCACTTCAAACTCTTCCAGTTATTTTGACTTTCAGGTTCCTTTTATAGGCGTAATGAATGTAACACCCCGAGTTTAAGACACAGCGCGAGTGTATTTTTTTTATCAATAATTAAAATGATTTTCCAGATTTAATTCAAAAAGAATTAATAATAAAATTTTCACTAATTCATTTCATAAAAAGTACGTCGTAATTTAATTGATGAACGTAATTAAATAACTTCATCGTAATATCACTAAGTACTTAATTTTGGAAATTTAACACTAAACATTAATATATTTTCAAAAGATAACAATGTCATAATCATCCAAAAAGAAAATATCAGAGTACATAGTTTAGCAGAAAAGTAGTACAATAATTTCCAAAATAAACAAATTACATTTCCAGCTCAAATCCTATACATCAAGTCTAACTGATCATGCACTAAAGCTACAGTAGCACGGATTTCCTCCACATCCCAAACAAGTCTCATCCGACTCCGCCGCTCGCCTCGATGTGACCTCCTCCTCTTCATCATACAGAGAGGGGTCAGTCTCCTCCGAAGTCAGATCAATGTACAGTCTCAGTCACTTCGGTGGTGCCGGAATCTCATAACAATCATCGGATATTCTAGACGGACCCGGAATATCAGCTGCTACTGGCTTCGGCTCTTCGTTTTTCTCTTCCGCCTCAGAATCACGTACATTCCCACCAATCACTGGGTTAGGAGTCACCACTCCTACGGTGGCCTCCGTCTCAAACCCTCTAGCTGGCTCCTCCGCATCATCAAAAATTTCGTGCGCCTCCAATACCAAACAAGAAGGCATAGGAAAGTCAATCCTCGCATAGCTGTGCTCCATGTAGTACACCACTCCATTGGTCCTACAGGTCCTTTTCAATCTCCCCGTGTACGTAGCCCTGCCTGAGATGGGGTCGTATACCCAAGCAGTAGGCACAGAACGATCAATGAAGTCGAGCGACGTTTCCGTCGTCTCGGGACCCACGGGTGGCATGGGTTTGGGGGGCATCTGAGGGCAAAGCCCAAATTCCACAAATAATAGTAAAGGGTCACCGACCAAAATTAACAAATATACACATTGCATTTATATCACAGAACAGATACACCCATGGTATAACATATGACAATGATGAAAATTTAGGATGCTCATTTGAAATTTCATGACGTATATACCTTTTCAAAACAACAACCTATTATTATGAAAATTATGTGGTAAGTACAGCCAACACTTCAGCAATCACAATCGTTTATCAAAAAATCAGATTTCATAAAGTACTCACACACATCAATGTCCAACCATCATCACATAACCAAATCGTGACCCACCAGTCAATCCCCCAATGCAATATGTATATGCTTATGTATACAATTTCTTGGAATTACCAAGGTGCAGTCGCTCAACAGACCAGCACAATATGTTGACTTTAACGGCCCTCAAGACCAGGTGCAATCGCTCAACAGATTAGCACCAGTGCAGTCGCTCAATAGACCAGCACGTTTGACATATACTCAGGTACAATCGCTCAACAGATCAGTACCAGTGCAGTCGCTCAACAGACCAGCACTCGTGCAATCGCTCAACAGATCAGCACGTTTTTGTGCATTTCAGGGTACAATTGCTCAACAGATCAGTACCAGTGCAGTCGCTCAACAGACCAGCACTCGTGCAATCGCTCAACAGATCAGCACGTTTTTGTGCATTTCAGGGTACAATCGCTCAACAGATTAGTACCAGTGTAGTCGCTCAACAGACCAGCACTCGTGCAATCGCTCAACAGATCAGCACGTTTACGCATTACTCTATGGCCCATCGCGGGTACCACTTGACTATGTAATGTATGAATATGCAGTGTTTTCTCTCCACTGAACCAATATGCATTATCTGGAAAATTCAACCTTTCCATCATTTTTCAAACATCTCAACACACTCAATATCATCATCATCACAACCATGATTAAACAGTCAAGTAATCATTAACACTTCACATTATCTCACAAATTCCATACTTAATTATCTTAAGTCTTTCCAATGTTTCCCAAACTCTTAAAATTCATAAAACAGTGTTTAAAACTGAGTTTTCTGGAAAATACGAATCTGTATTCGAATACAGAGAAGCTGTATTCGAATACAGAAGCCAAAAACAGTGCAGAATTACACTATGTATTCGAATACAGCCTTCTTGTATTCGAATACAGAGGCTGTCACAGTGTAAAAATCAATATCTTTCACTATATTAGTAGAGTCTCAAAATCTTCATCACCATCACTTCAAACTGTCACAAAAATTCCATTTTTAATTAATCACAAACCTTCACAAATGATCCCCAACACTTAAGGTTTATAAAACAATGTTTAAAACTCTGGATTTTTGAAAAACACGAATCTGTATTCGAATACGACCCCCTTGTATTCGAATACAGAAGCTGAAACTGTAATTTCAACATTCTGTATTTGAATACAACATGCCTGTAGTCGTATACAGAAGATAAAAACAGTGTATATTCAGCATTTTCCCACCATCATTGAAGTTTTTATTAAACTCATCATCTCTTCTTCAAAACTATTCAAAAACTTCATTTTAAATTGTTTCAAACTTTCCCCAACACTTTAAAGTTCACATGACAGTGCTTAAACTTGGTTTTCTGGAAAACACGATTCTGTATTCGAATACAACTTCCTTGTATTCGAATACAGAAGCTAAAACTTGAGTTTCTGGAAAAACCCGAATCTGTATTCGAATACAAGTGAGCTGTAGTCAAATACAAATGCGAATACAGTGTTAAAATTTCACTTTTGTATTCGAATACGACAGAGTCATAGTCGAATACAGATGCTAAGTCAGAAGCAAAATCCTTCCTCTGTATTCGAATACAGGGGCCTGCATTCGAATACAAGTTTGAAAACTTGAGTAACACAGAAACTTGACAGACTGTATTCGAATACACTCATGTTGTATTCGAATACACCTTCGAATTTAGTGAACTTTTCCTGAAAAACTACAACATATTTTCAATCTTTTTCCTTTGAAAAACCAGTACAACCCCAAACAGATTCTGCATGTCTTTAGAACCATAAAACTCAGGCATTTTTCATCAATATAGATTTTCCAGAAGAAACACTTTCATCATTTAAAATCCCTTTTCCTTTGAAAACATCAGTAACACCAGATCATTCATCACAGTTTTGCTCAAACCATTCATACAGAAGGTCAACCACAGCAAAAGAAATTTTTAACCATTTACATTCTGATCATTCCTCAAAACACATGAAAAGCATTCAGCTTTCTCAAACCATCAGAACATCATGCAAGCATTTCAGCTTCTCAAACATCAGAACAACATGCAAGCATTTCAGCTTCTCAAACATCAGAACAACATTAACACATTCAGCCAAACAGCAAGCATCACATAACAGCAAAATGCCAACAGAATGTATTTTCGCATTTTAAAACAACTTTCAAAATAGTTTTATGAACATGCATTTCAATCATATTCAAAATAACATACAATGCATTTTTCAACTTCCCACATAAACAAAACAGCATTGAAATAACTACCAAAAACAGCACATCACAGATTTTTAAAACCTCAACAGAATGCATTTTCTTTCATCTTTCAAAATGTCATGTAAAACAGTTTCTTCTTCAAAACAGAAACTCAAATGTGATCACACCTCAAACATACATTTACAGTCCTAAAATGCAACTAGAAAGTGGAAGGTGCCCTTACCCTCGTTGCGTTTCTGCTACTTCTCTCGTTGCTGTTTTCGTTCCCGTTTACGCGTCAAAAATCGGCGAAACTCCCGCCTGCGTTTGCTGCTACGAAACTGGGTTCTCTAGCTCCGGAATGATGAGGGGAACAACTTTTGTACTGGGGGTTTTCTGGTTTGGTGCTTGGATTTCCAAGTAATGACACTTTTGAGGAACTCCCTCTTTTCTTTCTTTTTCTTAACGTGCTGGAATCAGAAAAACAGAATGGGAGGGAAGGGGTACTGTTACATGCAGTATGGGCAGTGAGGGAGGAGGAATGGTGTTCTGATTTCACCATCCTTCTCACTCCTATATATAGGCTTGTGTGGGTGCCACCTCACCCGACACTTGTCTGATCCTCAGGACTTAACCAATCTCGTCGCAATTAGCCACTAATCCCTTAATTAACTGTCCGTTAATTTAATTACTCGTAATTAAATTAATTTTTTCTTAATCCAATAATATTAATTTATCTTCCAAGATAAATATATATATATATATATTCACTCAAAACATACCTATATTAAATATTTTACAAATATCCCCAAAATAGACTTAATATTAATTCCATAATTTTAATTTAAAAATTAAGGGTCTTACAATGAAGGGTGATGACAACTCATGTAGCCTTTAATAATCCAACTGTTTAGATTGATCTTTTAATAGACATATGTTCTATTTTATCAAGAACATTCCTGCTGTATAACTAGAACGTTCTTGGTTTCTGTTTTGAGTAAGTGCTGGACTAAGATTATTGGACAGCTATTTGGTGTCAGTTGTTTCTGCTTTGTCCGCAAGTAGTCTTTATGTAGAGATGCAGCATTAGGGTCCTCTTTATCCTTGCTGCCTTAGTTGTACTTGTTTCATAGGCCATCAATCTTGGAGATTGATCTTGTTATGGTTCTTGATGTTGTTTTGCTTCTTTTAATCTTTTGTGCTTGATCATGGTTATGGGTTTCCTTGATGTTTAATTCACTTAAAATTTGGGATATATTAATTTCATTTTTAGAACAAATTGTCCGGAATGATCTTGTATAAAACAAGGCTTATACTTTTGCAAACCAGAATGGTATTGGTTTAACTAGACTAAATGCTGTAACAACCAGAACGATCTTGGTTTGTCCAAATTGCTCTTTTTATGAATCAGAATGATCTTGTGTTTGTATATTATTACCTATCTTCAAATAGCACACTCAAAAGGACAAGTTAAATAGCAACATAATTAAGAGTCAAAATTAGAATTTTATTAACATTGTTTGATTATCTTCAAAACATTTATTTGAGATTTTGCCTCAACTTGTGGATCCAAATTTCAACCCCGACAAGAAACAGGGGTGAGTGCGAGTATTCTCTGATTAGTCTGGGGAGGAAAAATCTTCCTCGTTGCCATTCCTAAATGGAAACAACGAACATCAAGATAAACTTTGTTGGAACCAAGTTGGTTTTATACTTAGAGTTTTGATGATGATAATAAAAGTATTTTATGAGAACAATTTATTTGACTTCAAAGAGTATGAAAATGTAAAATATGATTTGATTCAGATTTATAATTGAAGAAAATCTAAAATAAGATTTGATTCAGATTTATAATTAAAGAAAATCTAAAATAAGATTTGATTTAAATTTATAATTGAAGAAAATCTAAAATAAGATTTCATTCAAATTTATATTTAAAGAAAATCTTTGACCAAGTTGAAAAAAAGATATGGTCAAAATTTGAAGAAGATTTGATTAAGATTTGAAGACGATTTAATCAAGATTTGTAGAAGATTTGATCAAGATTTATCTACAAAAAAATATGAACAGAATCAATCTAACGAATTTGAAAATTCAATCTGAACAAATTACTAACAGAATCAATCTGAAGAATTTATAAACTTAATCTGAAGAATTTATAAACTCAATCTGAAGAATTTATAAACTCAATCTGAAGAAGATACAATTCAAAAGTAAATAAGGACTAAATTGAAGCTCAAATTTTAACTATAAATAGATACTCAATGCTAAACAAGAAGAACATCGAAAATTAGAAATGAGTATAATAACTCATAAGCTCAAATTTCAAATTGATCTTGGAGTTCAAAGAGATAAATACTTGTTCAAGTTAGAAATATTTTATGAGTGTTCTTTTCTTAGAGTGTGAGAGTTATTAATATTATTATCAGCTTTGTTAGAAGCAAACACTTAAAGTTCTAATATTTTGTATCCAACCCCATTGTGGTTTAGTTCTATTTTCAATCTGGGGTTGTCAGGTTGTTAGGAGAAGACTTGGCTTGTAGGGTTAAGGTGGTTAGTTCCTTAAAGTTTGGGGTTGTCAAGATGTTTGGGAAGACTGGCTTGGAGGGTCATGTGTTTTGTAATTCAAGGTATTTGAGTTAGTGGATGAAAGCCTTCTGAATGAAGGGACTGGATGTAGCCAAGTTAATGATGAACCGGGATAAATCTATGTGTACAATTATTTATGATTTCATTGTTTGCTGCTTTGGAACCCGATTGCTTCTTATCTAAGTAATTCATAAAAAACAACCAACTTTCATCAAATTAACAAAAAGTTATCACTTTGGCAAATACAATTAAACCCCATCTCGTGTTTGCACCTTCAAACTCTGCATACTCCCACTAACCCCAATATTCCATGCAAATTTCGAAGATCGATTTTCCCAGGTTCAACAGGAAATGTGTTAAGGATTAGCTTTACACGTGTGAGCAATTCTTCTCACTAGATAATAATAATGTAGCAATATCAATAACAAGGGAAGGGGTTTGAATTGTGATCCCTTTTAAAAATGTTAATACATGCATTTGTTTTATTTTAACTCACGATCAATCTTTGTTACACATAAAAATCCAGAATGTTCTTGGTTAGTTAAAAACAAATGAAACAAATTATTTCTTGTGATTTGGGATAGGGATAATAAAATCACACAATGATGTATCTGAAGGTGCAAACACGAGAAAAGGGGTTGAATTGTGTTTGTAATACTTGAATTCTTTTTCTGTTTTTGATGATTATTTAAAATATGATATATAAGTAAGCAGAATTAGCAGCTGATAAAGTAAAATAATCAACACAAAGATTTATCCAGGTTCACCGTTAACTAGGCTACATCTAGTCCCTTCACCTTGAAGGATTTTTCCACTAATTCAAAACCTCTGAATTACAACAGCACTACTGACCCTCCAAGTCAGTCTTCCCAAACAGTCTAACAATCCTAGACTTTTGAGGAACACAACACCTTGACATCACAAGTCAAGTCTTCTCCTACCAATCTGACAACCTTATATTGCAGAAGGGATTTCAACACCTTGAATCTAATTGCTAAGTCTCTTGCTACTTCTTCTGACTCTTCAGATTGTAGACTCTACTTCAACAATATAGATCTGGCACAAGGGAACAAAAAACAAGAGTACTTGCTTCTAGAAAGCTGATACTCACAATTAACCTCACTGAAAACTCGAATGTTTGGCTCTCGAAGTTTATGACTCTTTTACTGATTTTCGATCTTTAGGTCTTCTGCCTTGAGCCTCCTTTTATAGATGAAAATTAGGGTTTCTTCCATGATCAAACTCGAGCTGTATCTGTCCAGATTCTCTTGCAAAAATAACTTGGCCAATCGGGTTTGAGCTTTATGCTTGATCCAAACCTTTTTGCTTCAAATTTGTTCTGAAAATAACTTTGGCCATACCTGTTCTTGTTTAATTATGGACTGTATCTTTCTTCCCTCCAATTGCTTTTAAATTCCCTCCAAGACTTCATTTTATTTTTGTATCAAATCCCCTCAATACTTTGATCAAATTTCTATCAAAATTTAATCAAGTCTTTTTCGAATTTTAATCAAGTCTTCACTGATTTTCATCATGATTAAAATTTGGACCATATGATCCTATGATCTCGACCAACTCTGGACTATGTAATATGATATGCGCCAATTTTGTGATCCTCTGATCTCGGCCAACACTGGATCACGATACTTTAATCTGGACCATTGATCTTTTAATCTGAACATTTACCCTCTGATCTGGACCAAGTCTAGACTGAGTCTGGATTGAATCTGAATTAAATATGGACTTATGATATTTTAATCTGGACCATTGATCTTTTAATATGGACATTTATCCTCTGATCTGGATCAAGTCTGGATTAAATCTGGATCAAGTCTGAACTAAGTCTAGATTAAATTTGGACTAAGTCTTATGTTCTAGACAATCAAATCTTCTGATCTGGACTGAGTTTTATGTTCTGGACCATGCTATTTTCTAGTCTGGACCAAATCTGGACCAAGTCATTTGCTCTGGACTAGTTATCTTCTGCTCTGGACCAAGTCTGGATTAAATCTTATATTCACGACCAAGCTATCTTCTGGTCAGGATTACTTCTGGACCAAGTTTGACTTATGTTTCCATCTGGTTTAGACCAAGTCTCCCTCTGACAAGCTTCCTTCTGGTCTGGACCAGGTCTCCTTTTGGACTCTACTTCCTTCTGATCTGGACCAAGAAAGATATCCTCTGATGATGTTATTTTTCCTTTGGTGACATCCTCTGATATCTTCTGGAGGTGTATCCTCTGGTGTAATTCTCTGATTTTATCCTCTGGTGTCCTCATCTTCTGCTTCTGATTTTATCTTCTAGTGACGTCATCTTCTGGTGGCATTTTTCATTATTATTCTAAGTCAAAAATAAGATTACATAAAAGTACTTTTGTAAACATCAAAATTCTAAGTATAGAACCAACTTGGTTCCAACACTTGGTACCAACAGTATCTTGATTCACCCGAGGTGAGCTACGTCCGTCTAATCCTCACAATTTATGAGTTTTTCCACTAATGTGCTTTACACAAGAACGTTCTTGTTTTTACACAATCTTTCTTGATCAGTTACACCATTCATCTTTTAACCTTGAAAGGATTTTTAGAGTTAACTTTTAGTCCAAAAAAGATTTTTACAAGGTACCTTTTAATCACTAAAAAGAATTTTACAATATACTCAAACCATCTTAGAAGATATACTTGAGTTTTAAATGATGTTATGATAAAAGGTTGTAGGATCAGAATCTACTCAACACTTGTTTGAGATTAATTTACAACAATAACTCAATAAAGATATCCTTGAATATAGTAAGAGAGAGAGCTAGAGATTTTGCTTGTTGAAGAGTTTTGTTTGCTCGAGTATGATTGTTTTAGTGATGAAATGATTGCACTAAAAACTCTTGATATTGTCGTCACCTTGATGTTCTTTTTATAGGCATGAAGAAGGTTAGAAATGACTCATTATAGCCATTACTTAACCTGAAGAAAAACATCTATTTAGAGTGATATTTAATAGACATGTTCAATATTTAATCCAGAACGTTCATTTTTGTAACCAGGACGTTCTTGGTTAGGTGTTGAATGGAAATGTGGCTGAAGGATTTAATAGTTGTCTGGTGTCAATTGTTTGTCTTAGAAGCATGTTGAGTTTCCTGTAAAAGATGCAACAATAATGTCATTTCATCCTAGTTATACTTGTTTATAACTCATCAATCTGGAGATTGATCTGGTCATTGATCTTGATGTTGTTTTTGCTTCTTTGGGCATTTAACTACACTTTTGGGCTTGAGTATAGTTTTGAGTAGTCTTGATATTCGTTTATCATAAGATCCAAACTATGGGGAATGATTCGAACTAAACAAAATGATCTTGATAAACAAAAATGATACTTTTGTAAATCATAATGATCTTGATTACCCAGAATGATCTTGTAATCAATTTCCAGTCCAGTTAAGGAATGATGTTTCTTTGATTTATATCATGGTGTGATTTTTTATTGTTGTATGAATGTATTTAATACCTACCTTTGAATAAAACACTCAAGAACACAAGTTAAATATTAACACAATTAGAATCATGATTAGAGTTTAATTAACTTGTTTGTTTATCTTCAAAACACTTGATTTAGGATTTTGCCTCAACAAATAAACCCCCAGAATCAAAGGTATGTCTTGCATCCTTTCACCTCGATGATGTTTCTCTCCTATTACACTAATACTTCATGCTCTCGTGTTTTGATTTCTACCTCTGGTGGCCTGATTACATTATTGAAGTGACGAAGCATTTTAGTGACGCTTTTGAAGACCCATTCTCACTCTTATTCAAGTCAAGGAGAAAGGAAATATCGATGCATATACTAATTGTTGGAACCAAGTTGTTTCTTGCAATTAAAGTTTTGATGTTAACAAATGTATTTTATGAAAATAACATATTTGACTTAGAAGAAGAATGAAAAATGTCATCAGAAGAATAGATCAGAAGATGACGTCACCAGAGGATGTCGTCAGATGAATCTGTCAGAGAAAAATGCTCAAAACAGATTTGGAGAAAAAGGCTCAAAACAGAATTTGAGAAAAATGCTCAAAACAGAATCTGAGAAAAATGCTCAAAACAGAATTGGAGAAAAAGGCTCAAAATAGAATCTGAGAAAAATGCTCAAAACAGAAGCGGAGCAAAATGCTCAAAACAGATCAGTGAGCAAAAGACTCAAAACAGAATCTGAGCAAACTACTCCAGAATATTATCAAAATAGATTAATCGAAATATACTCCAGAAGAAAAGCATCAGTGAAGTTCAAAAGTTCAACTATAAATAGAGACTTAATTACTGAAGAATAAAGCATCGAAAAACACAAGAACTCAGACTTCAATTCAAAGTTATCTGAGAGTTCAAAACAGAGAAACACAAATGAGCAAGAGCAATATTTTCTAAGTGTTTTTGAGAGAGAAATACAGTGCAACAATCAGCTTTCCAGAAGCAACGTTGCAAAGTTCCAAATCTTTATTATAGTGGTGTACATTCCTTCTTCAATCTGGGGTTGTCAGATTGGTAGGAGAAGACTTGGCTGGTTTAGTCAAGGTGTTGTTATTCCTCAAAAGTCTGGGGTTGTCAAGCTGTTTAAGAAGAGTTAGCTAGTTTAGTTAAGGTGTTGTTGTTCCTCAAAAGTCTGGGGTTGTCAGGCTGTTTGGGAAGACTGACTTGAAGGGTCAGTGGTGTTGTAATTCAAAGGAATTTGAGTTAGTGAAAAGGCCTTCTGGAGGAAGGGACTGGACGTAGCCTAGTTAATGGTGAACCAGTATAAATTGATGTGTTATTATGTTATTATTATCCGCTGCTGAATCTGATTAGTTATTTATCGAATAATTCAAATCAACATTTAACAACACAGCAAAAGTAATTAAGTTTGACAAACACAATTCAACCCCCCTTCTCGTGTTTGCACCTTCACTAATGAATTTGAATTTTCCCTCACTCAGGTAACTCTACCTCCTAAACACTCCATAAATGTTTTCTATGTTGGGCTAGATCATTTTACTCAAATGCATGCACACATGTTTAATTCCATTTTGATTGGTCATGCCACTAACTTAGCTAAACTACATGAAGCTTGCATTGTTGATGGAAAACCAATCCCAAATTCCGTGTTTCCTCTCAAAAACTACCCACCCAAACCCAAACCATTCTTCTCTAGTCCTGTGTCAACCCCAACCACGACATCCAAACCTATATTTAAAAAATTACCTCAATCATTTTTCAGTGTTGAAATGACTTAGAGGTGAGCTAAGGGCCTTTGCATGTTACGTGAGGAATCTTTTACTTTGGGTCATCAACTTAAGTATAAACACTCTCGAATTTTTGTAATGGAATTGGACAAGGAAGATACTAGTTTTCCTAAGATGTTTGTTGTTAGCATTGAGTCTGAGAAGTTGGAATGTGCTCAATTGGAATACCCTTAATTATCATTACCTACTATATATGGGGTCCCTACTTACAACACCATGAGAGTTTCAGGGTTACATAATAAACGCTTGCATCAAATCTTGTTAGATTGTGGCCAGAATCTTAACTTTCTTGAGTTGGAATTTTGTAACAAATTGGACTGCAAATTGCAACAGATTGTTGATAACTCTTCATCATATGCATATTTTTAACTGTTTATAGTCTTATTTATCTTCAATCATTAGTTAATTTAAGAATTTATTTGATATATTTTGTTGATTTTAGTTCTTGGATTTAATAAAATGTTTATGTTCTTATTTCCTTGATTAAGTAGAGATTTTTGTAGTTTTGTGTTGTTTCTTTGTTAGAGTACAATGCTGAATTTTTGTGAGAAATCAACATGACCTACATGGAATATTTCTGACGTATCTAGAGTTGTAGATGTCCAATTCGAGTCAAACCAAGTGTAAATGAAAGCTAAGATCAATAGCTACAACTTTCATGACGACACCAGAACCCAATACGGATTCAAAAGAGGAGAAAAATGCAGTAAATTCCAAACATAAGATGTTATGCACCTGAAGCGCAAATCACGCGCTTGAAGAGCATTTATGCGTTGTTGATTCTGTTTAAATGCACCTGAAGCGCAAGTCCCACGCTTGGGGCGCGTGGCGCGCTGCAGAATGTATAAAACCGAGTTTTTTTGATTTTCTAGGGAATGGTCTATTGGGAAGTTTGGAGACTTGTGCCCTAGAAGATACACTCAGAGACGACTGTGTCTACACTATTGAAGGAGTTTATGAAGAATCATTTATGAATCTTTCTTGTAATTCTTCTTTAATCTCTATCTCTTTTATCTCTGTCATGAGTAACTAAACTCTATTTATTAGGGATGAGTGAAACAAGATGAAACCCTTCTTTGTTTGATTTGATTTTTGGTTATATGAATAAGTTTATTGAATTGTTTTTCTCATCTCTATGCTTAATGCATTTTATTGCTTGATCAACTTTAAAATGTTTTACGATTTGTATTTTGAAACGGAAGTGGACTTTACGAACGCTTGAGATGATAAATTCATGAGATTGTAATCTAGGGATAGATGCAGGTCATGAAACCAATTGAATTAGTTGCAGAGGCAATAGTTTAATAAGAGAATTTTTATACTTTAAAGCTTAATTCCAATCTTAAATCCACTAAGGAATTAGGGGTTACTTTGGAATTAAAGGTTCTGTCACTAAGACATTATGACAAGAATAATAAAAAGAATTCAGTAATAATTCAATAAAGGAATTCAGTAACTTGGATCAAATAAGAAACCAAGGTTGGACTCGTAGTGAAACTCATCCCTGACATTTTTCTCATTTTTAAAGTTCAATTCTATTATTCTTGTTATTTCTATTATCATTTCAATCAATTCAGAAACTTTTTGTTCAATTTTAGTAATTAAACATAATTCTATAGTAAAACGCAATCCTTGAGTTCGACACTTGGTATAACCGTTTTAATTATTATTTGCAACGATTCAGTACACTTGCTGAAACGTTATCAAGTTTTTGGTGCCGTTGCCGGGGATTGTCATATCACTATTGAGTTATAATTATTTCTATTTATTATTATTATTATTTTATTTATTATTATTATTATTATTATTATTAATTATTATTAAAATTTTATTTTATTTATTTATTTATTTTTATTTCTATTTACTCCCAATTTTTCTAACCTTGTATGCGAGGCCAGTCCTCAGGTAAGCTTCTTTTTGACCCAGAAATTGAAAAGACCGCAAAAGCAAATCGAAAGGCGATTCGAGAAAGGGGGAAAAGGGAAAGAAAGTTAGCAGCGGAAGAACAAGATCTAGGGGATTGCTTCATATTTGCTGAAATGGCTGATCCATTACCACCTGAACATACCTTCGGGGAGTATGAGAATCGTGATAGAAACCGTGCTCGGTTGGCCATTCATAACCAACCGGTTACAGTCAACAAGTTCGAAATAAGTCTCGCCCTGTACCGAGAGTTGAAGGAGATTCATTTTTCTGGTAAACATAACGAAGATGCAAATAGACATCTCACAAACTTCTTTGAACTATGTGAGATAGTGAAGGTGGATGCTAACAGTGAAGAAGGCAAGAGGTTGATACTATTTCCATTGTCATTAAAAGGTGATGCTAAAAAGTGGCTTAATTCTTTACCCTCCGGTAGCATTACCACATGGGACGATCTTGTAGACAAATTCTTGGAACAATACTTTCCCCAGTTGTGTTTGTCACAAAAAGGCAAGAGATTTCAAGTTACAAACAGAAAGAAGGAGATTCCCTTCGTGACACTTATAGGAGGTTCAAGAGTTTACTAACAGGATGCCCCAATAATGCTTATGATGACACTGCTCAATTGTAAATATTCTGTAATGGGTTTAGGCCGAGCACTAGAATTATGTTAGATGCTACAGCATGTGGTTCTTTAAATTACATGACCACATCAGAAGCACGAAAAATTATCGAGATTATGGCATCAAATGAGCAAATGATGTTGTATGATAGAGGTCGTGGGTCAAAAAGTGGTATGCTAGAATTAAGTGTTATGGATGCCAAGTTGGCTCAAGGAAAGCTACTCTCAAAACAGATAGAAGATGTTATCGCTGCTGAGATAAAAAAAGGGATGGCAGCTCTAAATATACAACCCCAAGTGGCCTCTATCAAATTATTGAAACATACAAGTTGTGACTTTTGTGGAGGAGCACATAAAAATGGCGCTTGTGAAGTACCATAGGATGATGATATAGAAGAACCAGAAAAGGTGAATTTTGTGGGTAAAAACGGGAAGTAGAACAATCCCTACTCTAGTACGTACAATCCGGGTTGGAGAAATCATCCAAATTTTTCATGGAAAGATCAACAGGGTGGATCCCAAAGCCAACAAGGAGCTCAAACAAATCAAGCAGCACCGCGTGAAGCTGCTTGGGAGATTTCTATTGAGATGTTTGCAACAAACACAAGTGTTTTCATTGAAGAATCAAGAGCCATCCAGAAAAATCAATCAGCCTCCATAAAGAATCTTGAGACCCAAGTGGGTCAAATTGCTCAACAGCTAGCACAAAGAGCGCTCAGAAACTTGCCTAGTGACATAGTTCCAAATCCACGAAACAATGTCAATGCTGACAACAAGGATTGGCAAGGTAAGTGAACCAACACCACCTAAAGCCAACAAGGGTGGAAGGGCTTCAATCCCAACCCACTCAGAGGAAATAGTCACCCCGACATCAGTTGAGGTGGACATTGGTCGTGAAAAGGAGGAAGAACTTGTGGTGCAGAAAAAGGAAGCCCTGCCAAAGCACGAAATTCAACTACTATTCCCTCAAAGATTAAAAAGGGAAGAAACATAAAAACAATTCGGTAAGTTTCTTGATGTTTTTAAAAAATTGCAAATTAACATTCCTTTTGCGGAAGCACTAGAGTAGATGCCGACATACGCCAAGTTCATGAAGGAGATTCTGTCAAAGAAAAGAAAAATCGGCGATGAAACAATGATGCTTACCGAAGAGTGCAATGCTATTATACAGAGGAAGCTACCACTTAAGCTCAAGGATCTTGGAAGCTTCTCTATCCCTTGCACTATTGGGAATAGAACTTTTGGGAAGGCCCTGTGTGATCTTAGGGCAAGTGTGAGTCTTATGTCTCTTTCTATATACAAAAGGTTAGGCATTGGAAGAATCAAAGACACACTTATAATGTTACAGTTTGCAGACCGCTCAATGAAAAACCCATATGGAGTGGTAGAAGATGTGTTGGTCAAAGTGGATAAGTTCATTTTCCTAGTTGATTTTGTGGTATTGGACATGGAGGAAGACAATGATATCCCCTTGATCTTGGGAAGACCGTTCTTAGCAATACGGCGAGGTATGATTGATGTGGCGAATGGCACTTTAACCTTGAAAGTAAATGAGGAAACAGTCACCTTCAATATCCTAAAAGTCATGGAACATTCCAAAGAAAGACAAGGGTGCAATCGAATCAAGATATTCGATTCGATAGTTGATGAAGAAGTTGAGCATCAAGTACCCATTCTGCCGCTATAAAGACTGTTATGCCTACCCCAAGATGTTGTTAAAGATAGTGAAGACCCGAGAAAAAAAGAAGTTTTAGCCATGTTAGAAGCATCACGATCTCACTCCTCCCGCTTCCACACTAGATGGGAGGAGTTGAAAGGGAATGAAGATGAATCCCTGGAGAAAAAGAAAGAGACACCACTAATTGAACTTAAGCAGTTGCCCCCTTTACTTGAAATATGTATTACTTGGTGAAAAAGATTATAATCCAGCTATCATTAGTGCAAGCTTGAGTGAGTTACAAGAAGAGAAGCTGTTGAGAATTTTGTGAAAGCATAAGGGTGCCATTGGTTGGTCCATTGAAGACTTGAAGGGAATAAGTCTGACTTTTTGTATGCATAAGATCCTAATGGAGGACAATCACAAATCGGCTGTACAACCCCAAAGAAGATTGAATCCAACAATGAAAGAGGTGATTAGGAAAGAAGTGGTAAAGCTCCTAGAAGCCGGTCTCATCTACCCCCTTTAAGATAGCTCTTGGGTGAGCTCTGTTCAAGCTGTACCGAAAACGAGTGGAACGAATGTCATCACAAACAAAAAGAATGAGCTAATTCCTACGCGAATGGTTACAGGGTGGAGAGTTTGTATTGATTATAGAAGATTGAACAGTGCTACGAGGAAGGATCATTTTCCACTCCCTTTCATTGGCCATATGCTTGAGAGACTAGCAGGACATGATTATTACTGCTTCTTATATGGATACTCGGGGTATAATCAGATAGTTGTGGGACCCGAGGATCAAGAGAAAACTGCATTTACATGTCCTTATGGGGTGTTTGCTTATTGGCGGATGCCGTTTGGGCTATGTAATGCACCCGCTACATTTCAAAGGTGCATGATGTGCATATTCTCCGATATGATTGAGAAACATATCGAAGTATTTATGGACGACTTTTCTATTTTTGGATCATCGTTTGACAATTGTTTGATTAATCTATCTCTTGTATTAGAAAGGAGTGAACAATCCAACCAGGTCCTAAATTAGGAAAAATGTCATTTAATGGTAAGAGAGGGAATTGTGTTAGGCCACCGAATCTCCCACAAGGGGATCGAAGTTGACAAGGCCAAAGTTGAAGTTATTGAAAAACTTCCCCCTCCCACCAATGAAAAAGGCATTAGAAGCTTTTTAGGTCATGTTAGATTTTATAGGAGGTTTATAAAAGGTTTTTCTAAAGTTGCAAAACCACTTACAAACCTACCTGTGAAAGACACACCTTTCAAATTCAATAAGGATTGTTCGAATGCTTTTAACACCTTGAAAAATAAGTTGATAACTAACCTTATTGTCACTGCACCTGATTGGTCACTACCTTTTGAAATCATGTGTGATGCAAGTGACATTGCTATTGGGGAAGTCCTGAGACAGAAAAGATAAGTTGTTGCATGTAATCTACTACTCGAGTCATGTTTTGAATCATGTATAACATAATTATGCCACAACTGAAAAAGAATTATTGGTTGTAGTTTATGCTTTTGATAAATTTCGATCTTATTTATTAGGATCGAAAGTTATTGTTTACATTGATCATGCCTCCTTGAGGTATTTGTTTGCTAAGCAGAAATCAAAGCCAAGGCTACTTAGGTGGATTTTGTTACTACAAGAGTTCGACATTGAGATACGAGATAAGAAGGGTTCAGAAAACACTATAGCTAACCACCTATCTCGATTGGAGAAAGTGGAGGAGGATGATGACATTAGACCGATTTGAGACCAGTTCGCTGATGAACACATCTTCACAATTGCAAGGCACCTTGGTTCGCTGATATTGCAAATTTTAAGGTAGGAGAGGCAATTTCATCTGATTTCACCTACCATTAACAAAAGAAGTTCATCAATGACGCCAAATTCTATGTATGGGATGAACCTTTTCTATACAAAAAAAGAATGGATGGGTTGATGTGAAGGTGTGTACCCGAGGAAGAGCAGGAAAAGGTATTGTGGCACTGCCATGACTCTGATTATGGGGGGTCATTTTAGTGGGGATCGAACGACATCAAAGGTTCTCCAATCAGGATTGTTCTGGCCGTCATTGTTTAAAGATGCATTTAACTATGTGAAGAAGTGTGATCGATGTCAGCGCACCAGTAACATTTCAAAGCTGGACGAGATGCCTCAAAATCCTGTGTTAGAAGTAGAAATGTTCGATGTGTGGGGTATTGATTTCATGGGTCCATTCCCATCCTCATATGCAAAAGTTTATATTTTGGTGGCAGTGGATTATGTCTCAAAGCGGGTTGAAGCAGTTGCTACACCAACCAATGATTCACAACAGGTAATCGCTTTTCTGAAGAAGAACATCTTCGCGCGTTTTGTGGTACTGAGAGCTTTGAACAGTGACGAGGGCACTCACTTTCTTAATCGGAAGATGGAGTACCTTTTTAAAAAATATAATGTGCATCATAGTGTGGCAACCACATATTACCCACAAACTAGTGGGCAAGTTGAAGTATCCAACAGACAGATCAAAAAAATTCTTGAAAAGACGGTGAATGCCTCAAGGAAAGATTGGTTGACGAAGCTTGACGATGCACTTTGGGCCTATCGAACAACTTTCAAGACCCCTCTTGGTATGTCACCGTATCAAGTTGTGTATGGTAAAGCTTGTCATTTACCACTTGAGTTGGAGCATCGGGCAATTTGGGCGACACAGTACTTGAATTTTGACTTGGTAAAGGCAGGCGAATCTAGAATTCTTCAGCTTCACGAGTTAGACGAGTTCCGAAATTTTGCATATGAAAATGCCAAGGTCTATAAAGAAAAAACCAAGAAGTGGCATGACAAAAAACTGCAGTTCAAGGATTTCCAAGAAGGACAATTGGTTCTTCTCTTCAACTCGAGATTAAAGTTGTTCCCAGGAAAGTTAAAGTCAAGATGGTCGGGACCTTTCAAAGTAATCAAAGTGTTCCCACACAGCGCGGTGGAGTTAAAGGATACATACTCAAACCGAAGTTTCAAGGTGAATGGACAAAGGCTCAAACATTATTTAGGGGGAGAGTCAAAACTTCTGATGGAGTCCATCAATCTGATCACCACTTGAAAAGTGGAATATCAAGCTCAAGACATTAAACGAGCACTTATTGGGAGGTAACCCAAATTCGTATCCTTTGCACTTTATTTTTAAACTTGATCCTCATTTTATTAGCTTTATTTTATTATTTGCTAGTTATATTAGTTCTTGATGTTTTGTATGCTCAAGGAACCAAAAGGTGGGTTTAGGGAGCATATTTCCCCAGGAGCACATCCAACAGCAGAGTTGGTGTTTCAATTCTACCTCTTTGCGCCTGAAGCGCTACTGGTGTGCTTGAAGCGCATTTCGTGCAAAATGAGAGCTGTAGCTACTGCCAAGCTGTGCCTGGGGCACGCCTAAAGTGCATGCAATGCGCCTACAGCGCTGCTTGTGCGCCTGAAGTGCTCTATTTGCACCCGAAGTGCATTTCGCGCAAATTGCTACTGCCAATCCGCGCCTATAGCGCTCTATTTGCGCCCGAAGCGCATTTCCTGCAAATTGCCATTGCCAAGCTGCGTCTGAAGCACTCACATGCGCCCAAAGTCAGTACCATTCTGTATCTTTTGCGCCTGAAGTGCTGGGAACGCGCTTGAAGCGCTTGGCTAGGTTATAAAACCCCTGCCCCTCCACTATTTCCCAAACCAGCTCCTCCCACACAAAATTACATAGTTCTCTAACACTTCTCCAAGTTCATTGTTCATCTCAAGCATTTATTTTTCATCTCTAACACTTCTCATTGTTCAGCCCAACAAAGGTAAGTCTTCTGCCCCCATCAAATTTTCTTTCCCTATCAAGTGAGTTTCCTATTTCTCTAAAAAAAATAATAAAAAAATCAAAAAAATTAGAAAGGGGTTGAATATTATTGTCCACTTTTGTTGCATGCATTGTTATATGATTGTGGGTTGTTTGAATTAGAAGTTGTGTTAGTGTTTACCTTCAAGTAGAACTTGTTATGAATGAACATTGTATTGCACTCTAAGTATTCGAGAAAATGCCACAACCATTGTCGAATCGTAATTGATGAATTGTCATTATATGTGCATTGTTATATGTTTATGGGTTGCTTGAATTAGAAGTTGTGTTAGTGTTGGCCTTCAATAAGAGCTTGCTATGAATGAAAATTGTCCTGCACTCTAAGTGTTTGATAAAATGCCACAACTGCTGTCGAATCTTAATTGATGAATTGTCATTATATGTGCATTGTTATATGTTTGTGGGTTGTTTGAATTAGAAGTTGTGTTACTGTTGGCCTTCACTTAGAACTTGTTATGAATGAAAATTGTCTTGCACTCTGAGTGTTTGATAAAATGCCACTACCACTGTTGAATCTTAATTGATAAATTATCATTGGATTAAGGTGCATTGGATTAATGTGGGACAATAGTTGTGGTTGTCTTTGTCAAATGGATGAGTATTCGAACTAACCCTCTAACGTTTAATATTTTGAACCCTGGTTGTGTATAATTGTTTTACAGGACGAAATGGCAACCCACCTAAAAGCAAAACGAACAGAGGTTACAGATGCATCATCCTCCCAACCGCATGATACGTTCTTATTCAAGACCATGGCAATGCAAGAGTTTCATGCCAAACTCCCCACCGTCAAGAAGTTTGTGAGTTAGAATTTTTTTGATTTAAACGAAAATGAATTTGTTGACATCCAGACGATGATTGCTGCCAGGGGATGGGAAAAGTTAACCACATTTGTCACCAACGCGAGAAAATCAATAGTAGTGGAATTCTTCTCAAATACCTCTAATATGAAGTCTGCTCCACATGATCAATTTGTGTGTTATGTGAGGGGAAAAAGGGTTCCATTTACGCCTCAAGTAATCAATGAAATCTTTGGTCTGCCAAACAATGATGATTGCTGCTTTCAAGTATTGGAGGACACAAACACAAAAATAGACACTCGGGACATCTTGCGCACTTTGTGCAGAACCGACACGAATATTGGGTAAGAAACAGAGATGGCACTCCTTGAAAATTGTGCTCGTTGGATCTCACCCCAATTTCAAAAGCATGGAGTACCTTTGTTCATAATACACTTTTTCCATGTTCAAATGTGTCAGATATAATAGTTCAGCGAGCATGTCTACTAGCTACAATTATCAAAGGCGACAAAATTAATGTAGACGTGCTTCTTGCTAATGATATATGGGGGACAACACTTCTTGATCCTCCGGCGGGCTACTTCCATCATGCCTCTCTAATAGGCAAACTCTGCGAACGGTGAGAGTGTCACCTAAAGAGGGTGAAGAAATGGTGAAACCTGCTGCCCCCATAACTGCTAAGTGGATTGACAAACACTCAAGGATTCCGACATATCTTCTTGGTGTTCCACAAGCAGTGATGCCGATGGAAGAACAGTCTGATCCTATAGGACCACATGACCATCCCCGACATCAACCACAACTCTCCACTGAGGAAATAT
The DNA here is from genome assembly GCA_037974295.1 of Cicer cuneatum. Classification (NCBI taxonomy): domain Eukaryota; kingdom Viridiplantae; phylum Streptophyta; class Magnoliopsida; order Fabales; family Fabaceae; genus Cicer; species Cicer cuneatum. The sequence continues at coordinate 21,482,430 of JBBPBO010001986.1, read as the reverse complement.
TTGGAAGGCTAGAAGCTATGATGGAGTAGATGAGGATCAACCAGCGAGATGGACAGGCCAGGATAGAACTGGGGATGACCAATCTTTATCGAGCCTTCGCGTCATCGTAACAAACACTGGGAGGCATGTTCTATTCTAACTTGTTCTCATCTCACCGGTATACTGGCGACTCCAGCAGTGCGAGAATGGAGGACCCAAGCAACGCTCCTTGAGTCACTTAACTAAGAGAAATTTTCTTTCATTTTTCTTTGTTTGTATTTTCTTTATGTTAGTAGTCGAATTGTATGTCTTTGTTTTGTCATTAAATGTGTACTATGCTGAAGAAGTATAGTAACTTGCGGTTTGTCTTAAGTTTTCTGTTTGGGATTTTGAAATTTAACTTTATTTTTTTGCTCATATCATTGATCAATTCGATGAGTTTCACTAATACATACATTGTTGATTACTAAGTGGTTGTAAAACTTGCCATCAATTTTTTTTTTAAAAAAAAAAATTCAGTAACACACTTGATACAGTTTTGAAAGTTCACACTCTCTCTTGTTTATCCTATCTGTGAGCTTTTGAGCCTAAACACTTCAATTCCTTGTTGTGTGATTATCTAGACATGTGTTAACCCTTCAGAACTTGCACTAATTCTGACTTGCATCACTTGTGATCTATGCATACACAGAGGCAAATTTGTTCGGTCGTTTGAGCCTTTCTAACTACCCTGCACAAATTTTATCCTTTGCTAGCCCATTTCTTTCGGTTACTAGTCAAATACTTGACAGTGATTAAATCACCGTACTTGGAGCTAGGTAGAAAAAAAATTGTCTTGTATGGGTAAAGTTCTAAGTTTAGGGTTGCTCATGGGATAGCAACATATTAAGTTTGGGGTGGTGGTTCTAAATAATAATAATAATAATAAAAATTGTATTGTGATAAATAACATTTGTTTAGTTCTTTGGCCAACGTTTGAGAATCTCCACAATGAAAAGGGTGAAGAAAAATCAAAAGAGGTAGAATAATTTGAAAATGTGTACCTAAATCCAAGTAGTAAAGCCTACTATCCCAAAATTTCCTACCCTTACCTAAGCCCCATTACAACCTGAAAGTCATCTAAAAGTGTATGTGTTTGTTGCATTGTAATTGCTAACTAGAATTTTTTTTCAAGCTTATGGTAGCGTGATGCATGTTCTAGGATTTGAGTGATAAATTCATAACCCTGACTAAACACTTGAGAGAAATTGTGGTAAAATTGTGTGAAGAGAATGTTGAACTTGATGAATGAATGCTAAAGTGTACAAATTGTGTTTTTTTGTGTAAGCAACCATTAAGCATGATGAATATTTTGTAGTAGCAGGAATTTTGAGAATAGAGCTTGATATGATTTGAGAAAATTGAGTTTAAACTACTAATAACTGTACCAAATATGAAATTAATTGTTGTTTGGGGACAAGCAACAGACTAAGTTTGGGGTTGAGATAACTCTTCATCATATGCATATTTTTCACTATTTTTAGTCTTATTTATCTTCAATCATTAGTTAATTTAAGGAGTTATTTGATATATTTTGTTGATTTTAGTTCTTGGATTTAATAAAATGTTTATGTTATTATTTCCTTGATTAAATAGAGATTTTTGTAGTTTTATGTTGTTTCTTTGTTTTAGTGCAGTGCTGAATTTTGGTGAGAAATCAACATGACCTACATAGAGTATTTCTACCATATCTGGAGTTGTAGATGTCCAAAAGGAGTCAAACCAATTGCAAATGAAAGCTAAGATCTATAGCTACAACTTTCATGAAGACACCAGAACCAAAGTCGGACTCAAAAGAGGAGAAAAATGCAATAAATTCCAGACATCAAATGTTATGCGCCTGAAGCGCAAATCACGCGCTTGAAGCGCATTTCTGCGTTTCTGATTTTGTTTAAATGCGCTTGAAGCGCAAGTCCCACGCCTGGGGCGCGTGGCGCGCTGCCGAATGTATAAAACTAAGTTTTTCTGATTTTCTAGGGATCTTTTGGTCTATTGGGAAGTTTGGAGACTTGTGCCCTAGCAGAAAAACTCAACGACGGTTGTTTCTACACCATTGAAGGAGTTTATCAAGAATCATTTATGAATCTTTCTTGTAATTCTTCTTTAATCTCTATCTCTTTTATCTCTGTCATAAGTAACTAAACTTTATTTGTTAAGGATGAGTGAAACAAGATGAAACCCTTATTTGTTTGATTTGATTTCTGGTTATATGAATAAGTTTATTGAATTATTTTTCTCATCTCTGTGATTAATGCTTTTTATTGCTTAATCAACTTTAAAATGTTTTACGATTCGTATTTTGAAACGGAAGTAAACTTTACGAATGCTTGAGATGAGAAATTCATGAGATTGTAATCTAGGGATAGATGCAGGTCATGAAACTAATTGAAATAGTTGCAGAGGCAATAGTTTAATAAGAGAATTTTTGTACTGTAAAGCTTAATTCCAATCTTAAATCCACTAAGGAATTAGGGGTTACTTTGCAATTAAATGTTCTGTCACTAAGACATTACGCCAAGAATAATAAAGAGAATTTGATGATAATTCAATAAAGGAATTCAGTAACTATGATCAAATTAGAAACCAAGGTTGGACTCGTAGCGAAACTCATCCCTGACATTTTTCTCATTTTTAAAGTTCAATTCTATTACTCTTGTTATTTCAATTATCATTTCAATCAATTCAGAAATTTTTTTTGTTCAATTTTAGTAATTAAACATAATTCGATAGTAAAACGCAATCCTTGAGTTCGACACTCGGTACAACCGTTTTAATTATTACTTGCAATGATTCAGTACATTTGCTGAAACGCTATCAATTGCCTTTATGATTGTTACAACTGGTGGTGGTATGAAATTACACGCTCCTTATCTATGTAGAGGTTTTTCATGAAAGCTACAACAAACCACCTTCCCAAATAATGTAATTGTTCTTCCCCTTGAATGTGTTGATTTCATTTTGGCAATGCAATGGTCATTTGCTCTAGGCCCTGTGGTTTGGGATTTTTCCAAGCTTCACATGGAATCACAATAGTACGCCATTTGTTCTATGGAGGGCCAAACCACCTTTTATCCAACTTATCAATAACAAATTCTTTTCCCGAGCTGTATAGTAGGGAACTCAAATTTGTTTCTTGTCTTTGAATTAAATTGGAACACACCTTAGAGACACATACATGCAATCTACAAATGCCCACTAGGTCCAGTGTGCAACTGGCTTATACTATATCCACATTTATTATTGAGCATACTAATATATTTTTAGGAACTTACATGCCTACCACCACCCCAACCTTTATTTAATCATCTCATTCATCTAAAGAAATGAGCAAATCCCTTTAACCTTCGACCCTACATGTACTCTATTGTGGAGAAAGATGTTGTGGACAAGTTGGTGAGTGATATGCTATCGTACAATATAGTAACATCCCTTATGTGTCTTCAGTAGTGTTGGTCAGGAAAAAATTGGTAGTTAGAGACTTTGTGTAGACTGTTGGAGACTTAATCAACACATAATCAAGGATAAGTTCGCCATCCCTTTGAATGAAAACCTCATGGATAAATTGGGTGGATCGTCCATTTATTCCAAATTAGATTTTCGTTTCAGGTACCATCAAGTACGATTGGTTGTGGGTATGGATGACAATGAGTATAGATTAAGTAAGGTACTATAGTCTATGTTCCTGTATCTGTAGTTTGAAAAAATACCCGTACTCGGACCCGTACTTTTGTTGATATCAATGTTAATCCTCATACTTCTACCCTCTAGGTACTTAAGTACTCATGCCGGTATCCGTTACCCGCTACCCGACATTGAATTAAAATAAACTGTTAAATTACAAAATACCATATCAATTTAACACAAATAAGAAAATATTCAAAGTTCTTAAATATTAAATCATGAAAATAATAAACTAAAGTATTTAAATTATCCAAAACTATTTGAATCATGTAAATATTACATTAATTTAGTGATATTAATAAAAACAAAATAAAAAATAAAAATGAAAAGAAATAACTTTTGTTGTGATTTTATTTGTATATTTAGATTGGGAGACTTAATATTATTAGTCATGATAAAATTTATATCTTTGTTGACATTTTTGTATATATAATAATAATAATATAAATAAAAATAATATATAGGTTATGTGAACGTAGGACGGGTGGGTACTAATGTACCCGAACCTATACCTCTTTTTTTGCGTTAATTACTCGTGTTCATCCATACTCATAATGCAGATTTTCACTCTACTCGTTATGGGTGTTTTTTGTGGGGTACCCGATAAGTATCAATCCAATGGCCATCGCTAGTTGTGAAGGAAGAAACAAAGACAATATTCAAGACTATTTGGTCATTCCTTTTAGCTTAATCAATATTGTGACTTCATTCCAAGCCCTCATGAATAACATTATTCCATCAGCTTTTGCGCAGGTTCATCGTCGTCTTATTTGATGATATTTTTATTCATAGTCCATCTTTGAAGGCCCGTGTTACTCATTGCAGCTGGTATTTCAAATGGTGCGTGACCGAAAACTTCATTCCAAGCCTCTGACTGATACGCGTCAATTGAAGCATTCATTGCTTTGAAATTTGTACTCATAATAGCTTTTGTTTTACCTCTTCTAAACTTTGTTAAAATCTGTGGTAGAATGTGATGTCTCTAGGTCTGGAATAGGTGATGTCCTAATGCAGGATCAACATACAGTTGCATATATAAATAAAGACCTTTTGCTCAAAACTACAAGCTATCTCCATCTATGAAACGGAACATTTAGCAATTGTTTATGCGATTCATAAGTGGGGAACTTACCTATCGCATAACCATTTTATCATTAAAATAGATCAGAAGAGTATCAAGTATTTGTTGGAACAGTGATTAAATTCTCATTTCCGACATATTTGGAAGCTAAATTAATAGGTTTCAATTTTGAAATTCATTACAAAGAAGATGTGGCAAACATAGCAATTGAGGCACTCTTGCTTAAGAATTGGGAAAAACTTTCTCCCCTATTGTTAGTCAATGACCAGGTTGATCTCTTGAAACAAATTAAGGTTTCTTGGGCTATTGGCCCCATCACACAAAGGTTGATTGCTAAATTGCAAAGTGATCCCAAGAAGAATCCTAAATACTTGTGGTATCATGGAGAAGGTATGTCAATGGTGAGCGTATAAAGTCTATATTCTATTGGAAACATATGACATATGATATCCTTAACTATGTTAGAAGTTGTGACATATGCCAACGTTATAAACTAGATCTAACCGTCTCTATATGGGTTTATTTTAGCCATTACCTATTCCTAATGTTGTACAAATTGATATTAGTTTGAACATTATTGAAGGACTATCCCTCTCCCATGGTAAACAAGTTACCCTAGTGGCGGTGGATAGACTTAGCAAATATGCACATTCTTTCACTCTAGCAAATTCGTTTACTAAACTAGAAGTGGTTACTCTGTTTTTAAGAAACATCTTCAAATTCCATGGTCTGCCCCATACTATATAACAAGTGACAAAGATCCAATTTTCTCGAGGAAATTTTGGACATAAATTTTCAGTTGTATGATGTCTTGACGCAGTCGGAAATCGCAAAGGGTTAGCAAGCGCTAATCCTAAAAAAAGAACAAGTTCTGTAATCCACCAGAGAAGAGAAAAACTCTCAAAATTAATTATTTTATTAAAAAATACCCTTTTGTTATAGGATAGAAAGTCTTTAAATAGATAATAGAAACCATAGTACGAAAATTAGGTAAAACAGAAAAGCCCTAAATTAAAGGAAAAACTAAAGCGACTGTAAAATAGAAAAGCTCGAAATTACGGGAAAACTAAAACGACTGTTTTGAGGCCTAAGACGAACTTAAAACGGTTCTGGAGCCCATACATCATGGCAAAGTAATAAGTTGTGTTCGTGGCGCGATTCCCTTTTCGGAAAGGTATAATAATAAGCAATCTGACACCGGACGATCTTTTTCTGCATTTCCCCGCAAAGCCATTTCTTCCTCGATTCTTGCAGCGAACCCTCCTACATCATGTCTTCTTAACAAATCCATTGCCTACCATCCTTAGTTTGATGGCCAAAGTGATGTTGTCAAAAATTTATTGGAGACATATGTGTGATGTACAACACCAATTTCACTCCTCCATATAATAATTATTGTGTATGGGCAACCTCCGCCTATCCATCTTTCATACTTACTACGTGAAGTTTCTAACATGGCAGTGCAGAGGACTTTGGCGCATCCAAGACCCGAAGTTAGGGGTATACATTTTTTAACTTCATTAATAATTATTATAATACGATAAAAACAAAAACATGAATATCAAATTTTAATGTAATAATTTTTTTCTTGTTTTACCGTTATTTAAACTACTAAATTTATAATTTTGACATTTTTATCTATTTAAATAATTATTTATTTAAAAAAAATAGTAAATTCCAATATTTATTGTTTGAAATTTGAAATTAAAATATCATCAATATTAAATAATTAATCATAACCATAATCTTCTCGAAAATGAAAAGTTGAAAAAAAAGACATAGAAAAGAAGAGATAAAGTGAAAAAATATAATATACAGTATTGTTTCTATTGAATAGAACAATATTTGGATTAGTTCAATGCCAAATGATGTCCTTAGTTCTATGTTCGACACTTGGGCCACGTGTGAGTGCATTTATGAGGTGAGAGATGGATCAATTGTGTAAATATAAAAATTGAGGGTGGCCAAATTGCATATAAATAGGAATATTGGTATAATTTTTCAAAATTCAGGGTGTGCAGGTGCACACCCTCACCCAAATGCAACTATGGATCCTCCCCTACTAGGGAGGTCGTCATCCAAATTCTGAAATTTCATTTATTGAGAAGCCAAAATGGATGACACAACAAGAAGATCATCATCGTTCTAATAGAAGTTTTGATGATAAGGATTTGCCTATCTTAAACTTCAGTCTTACAAGCAAATTTCTATGTGAGTCCATATTCATCACAAGCCGGTACTAAAGTACTTTGGTTCTTTCAAAGTTAAGGGCAAGTTTGGTATTCCTACCTACATGTTGGACCTCTCATCGAACTCATAAATTCACAAAGTATTCCATATGGCTTAGTCGAAGCTTTGTCGTGATTAAATCTGGACAATCATTTCTTCTGATTTTGACTGAATTTTATGTTTTGGACCATGCTATCTTCTGGTCTGGACCAAGTCATTTGTTTTGGACCAGTTATCTTCTGGTCTGGACCAAGTCATTTGTTCTGGACCAGTTATCTTCTGCTCTGGACCAACTCTGGATTAAGTCTGGACTGATTCTTATAATCACCACCAAGCTATCTTCTGGTCAGGATTAAGTCTGGACCAAGTCAGACTTATGATTCCTTCTGGTATGGACCAAGTCTCCCTCTAACAAGCTTCCTTCTGGTCTGGACCAGGTCTCCTTCTGGACTCTGCTTCCTTCTGATCTGGGCCAAGAAAGATATCCTCTGATGATGTTATTTGACCTTTGATGACATCCTCTGATATCCTCTGGAGGTGTATCCTCCGGTGTCCTCTGGATGCATCCTCTGGTACCCTCTGGATGCATTCTCTGGCCGAACCTTCTAGTGACATTTCTATCTTTTGGTTGCTTCCTCTGGATGTATCTTCTGGTGGTGTCATCCTCTGATTTTGCATAGCTTCTGATTTGTTCTTCTAAGTCAAAATACTATTTACATAAAATACTTTTGTTAACATCAAAACTTTGATTGATCGAACTAACTTTGTTCGAACAATCATCCTCTGGTGACTTTCTTTGGTGATCATCCTCTGGTGACTTCATCCTGCTTCTAACTTGTATCTTCTTGTGACGTCATCTTTGTTGGAACCAAGTTGGTTCTTGCAATTAAAGTTTTGATGTTAACAAATGTATTTTATGAAAATAACATATTTGACTTAGAAGAAGAATGAAAAATGTCATCAGAAGAATAGATCAGAAGATGATGTCACCAGAAGCAGAAATCAGAGGATGACGTCACCGGAGGATATCGTCAGATGAATCTGTGAGAGAAAAATGTTCAAAACAGAATCTGAGAAAAATGCTCAAAACAGAATTTGAGAAAAATGCTCAAAACAGAATCTGAGAAAAATGCTCAAAATAGAATTTGACAAAAATGCTCAAAACAGAATTGGAGAAAAAGGCTCAAAACAGAATCTGAGAAAAATGTTCAAAACAGATCAGTGAGCAAAAGGCTCAAAACAGAATCTGAGCAAACTACTCCAGAATATTCTCAAAACAGATTAATCGAAATATACTACAAAAGTAAAGCATTAGTGAAGTTCTAAAGTTCAACTATAAATAGAGACTTAATACTGAAGAATAAAGTATTGAAAAACACAAGAACTCAAGCTTCAATTCAAAGTTATCTGAGAGTTCAAAAGAGAGAAACACAAATGAACAAGAGCAATATTTTCTAAGTGTTTTCGAGAGAGAAATATAGTGCAACAATCAGCTTTCCAGAAGCAATAAAAGAGTGCAACAATAAGTGCAGCAAACAGCTTTCCAGAAGCAACGTTGCAAAGTTTCAAACCTTTATTATATAACCCGATAGTGGTGTAGATTCCTTCTTCAATCTGGGGTTGTCATATTGGTAGGAGAAGACTTGACTTGTAGAGTCAAGGTGTTATTATCGTTCCTCAAAAGTCTGGGGTTGTCAGGCTGTTTGAGAAGACTTAGCTGGTTTAGTTAAGGTGTTGTTGTTCCTCAAAAGTCTGGGGTTGTCAGGCTATTTGAGGAGACTTGGCTGGTATAGTCAAGGTGTTGTTGTTCCTCAAAAGTCTGGGGTTGTCAGGCTGTTTGGGAAGACTGACTTGTAGGGTCAGTGGTGTTGTAATTCAAAGGAGTTTGAATTAGTGAAAAGGCCTTCTGGAGGAAGGGACTGGACGTAGCCTAGTTAACGGTGAACCAGCATAAATTGCTGTGTTATTATGTTATTATTATCCGCTGCTGAATCTGATTAGTTATATATCGAATAATTCACATTAACATTCAACAAAACAGCAAAAGAAATTCAAGTTTGACAAACACAATTCAACCCCCCTTCTCGTGTTTGCACCTTCAATTGGCATCAGAGCTTGGTCTCAAGGCTGAGCACTTTACAGTGTTTGAGGAAAGATCCAAGGGATCAACATGTCCGGATTCAATGAAGAAGCTACTGGAAGAAACATCAACAGACCACCTCTGTTTGATGGAGAACGATTTGAATACTGGAATGACAGGCTGAGAAGTTTTTTTATTTCACAAGATCGTAAACTTTGGGACTTGGTGGAAGATGGTTATACTGCTCCAGAAGATGCTGATGGTATTAAAATTTCCAGAAGAGATATAGATGCTGATCAGAAGAAGATGTTCAAGTTGCATCACAAATCCAGAACGTTCATGATCAATGCAATCACGTTCAAGGAGTTCGACAAATGCACTAATAGAGAAACAGCGAAGAGCATCTATGATAGTCTGATTCTGACTTACGAAGGCAGTAAGCAAGTCCAAGAAGCAAAGGCGAACTTTCTAGTCAAGAAGTACGAGTTATTCAAGATGGAAGAAGATGAAGACATTGAAACTATGTTTTCCAGATTCCAGACTCTAGTATCAGGATTAAGGGTACTAGAAAAGAGCTACACTACTACTGATCATGTAAAGAAAATACTTAGAAGTCTGACAATCAAGTGGAGACCAAAGATTACTGGTATTCAGGAAGCTAAAGATCGGAATACTCTAAAGCTGGAAGAATTAATCAGCTCTCTCAGATCACATGAAATTGAGTTGGAAGAAGATGAACCCAAGAAGAAGAACAAAACTCTAGCCCTGAAATCCAAGCAGAAAAAGGCTCTGAAAGCAACATCAGAAAATAGTGATTCAGACGATCAAAGTCTGAACTCAGAGGAAGAAGAAATTGCTTTCTTATCCAGGAAGTTCAGAAAGATGTGGCATAACAGAAGGAATAAATTTCCCCAGAGATATTCCAATCAGTCCAACAAAGGAAGTGATGATACAAATGACAAGAAAGGTATCATCTGCTACGGATGCAATGAATCTGGACATATCAAGTCAGAATGTCCAAATATGGAGAAAGGGAAGTACCAGAGGAAAGATTTCAGAACTAAGAAGAAAAGCATGATGGCTACATGGGATGATTCTGATGAATCTTCTGAAGATGAACATGCAGATTTGGCTATGATGGCTCACACCAACTCTGGATCCAACACAAAATCTGATTCTGGAAGAGAATTAGAAGATGATGAAACTGAGGTATATTCTGAAATCACTCGATCTGATTTGATTACTGCTCTGAATGATTTTTTAAACAGTAATTACAAATTATCTTTAAAACTGAAAACTCTTAAGAAAGAAAATACAAATCTAACAGAAGAAGTTAATGTTTTAAAAAATTAGATTGCAGAATTTAAAATAGGAAGTGTCATTCTTGAAACTAATATTGCAAAATTGAAAACAGAGAATGTATGCTTGAAAAATAGTTTTGCTGAAATTAAAGATGAAAGTTTAAATCTGAAAAATAATCATAATTCAACAGCAATTGAAAATACCACAAGTAATTCTGATATGCATGAACAAGTTCTTCAAGAATTTCTTGATAGTGGTATAGAAAGAAGCAAATATGCTTCTATGATTTATGGAGTCGGTAGGAACGAAAATAGAGGTATAGGATTTGAAGAAACAATAATTAAACCTAAACCTATGTTTAAACCTGTTCCCTCTAATATAGTCTGTACTGTTTGTTACAAGAAAGGTCATTCCAAAGTGTCTTGTCGTATGCTAAATACAAGGGAAAACAAGAAACTTTTCAAGACTAACAAACCTAGACCCAACCAGATTTGGGTACCAAAAGATAAAATTGTCTATGTTGCAGATGTTCTAAGCAACCAAATTGAAACACCATTCATGGTGCCTGGTCAATGCATGCTTGCAATATATGAAGGGAAAAAGGTTTATGTTCCAACATATACCAAGCAAAAGCAAAGTAGCTCTGGTGGAAGAAGAACTGGTAAATACAATGCCTATCAGAACCAAAACCATATGAGGAACAGGAAATACCAAAACAGACAGAGAAATCACACATATCAACAAAATTGGAACTACCAGAGGAATCAGAATTATCATCAGTTCCAGAACTATCAGAGGAACCTGATATATCAGCAGAAAGAGAAGTGTCAGTATCTGGAGAGTTCTTCAAACACTCCAGTAAAATTCATCAAGACTACAAACCAGGAAGGGAATTCAAATTCCTTCATCCAAACCATCTAATCACATAACATACAGATTTAGAATCTGAAAATCAGAAACAAGAGGATTTTCAGAGTAAAATTGAAACTGTTGACATAGAGGTTACATTTTGCTGTAAATACTATTATTGTTTGATATTTATGTTTAATGTGATAACAAGAAGCTTGATCTTAAAAATCAAAGCTAGATAAGTATTCTGCAGGTTGTCAAACTGTCAGAGGAACCAAGTGATTCACGTGATGTGAACACTTCAACATAAACAGTATTTCAGTGGTTTCAAAAACAAGCAGAAACCACCAGAAGCAGAATTAATGGTTTTGCTGTATTGAGTTCATTTTTAAATTATTTGATTTGTATTATGTTATATGACAAATAGCTTGATCTGAAAAGTCAAAGCAAGATGAAGCTGATGCAGGTTAACCAGAACTAGAGGAAACTGATGCTTGTTTACCAGAACCAAAGGAAACTAAAGCTAGTTTACCAGAACCAGAGGAAACCGATGCAGGTTTACTAGAACCAGAAGCTGATACAGATCTACCAGAACCAGAAGCTGATGTAGACAAACCAAGAGAGCTTGAATAGATGGAAGATGAAAGAAGAACCTGACAAGTCTTCAGAGGATAAATCTGAAGATAATTTAGAAAAAAAAATAGATCACTCCAAGATATGTTAAATGATTTAAATGTTGCAAAACATTTTAAGCTGAAGCAATCAACACTGCATGTTACATTTAGAATAGAGTTTTTATTAGGTCTATGTTGTTTAAAACACCATATGAATTATGGAAAGATTTAACAAAATTAGAGGAAGCAGAAACAGACAAACCAGCAGAAGTAGATAAACCAGCAGAATTTGGAGAAGTGAAGGATACAAGCAAGTCAGAAGCATGTGACACATTTTCAAAGGATGAATCTGATCAAATCAGAACCAGTCATGAGAAATCAGAAGAGAAACCTGGATGGAAATATCAATCATCTCATCCTGAAAATCTGATCATTGGAAGTGGAAGTGATTCTTTAAGAACCAGATCATCATTAAAAGATATAAGTCTGTTTGGTTTAATCTCATCGATTGAGCCTACATCTGTTAGTGAAGCATTGGCAAATGATGGATGGATTATTGCAATGCAGGAAGAGTTAAATGAATTTAAGAGGAATGATGTGTGGGATCTAGTTCCAAGACCATAGAAGAACATTGTGGAAACCAAGTGGGTCTTCAGAAATAAGCTAAATGAAAAGGGTGAAGTAGTCATAAACAAGGCAAGGCTTGTGGCACAAGGTTACAGTCAACAAGAGGGTATTGATTACACTGAGACATTTGCTCCAGTGGTCAGGTTAGAAGCTATTCGTATCTTATTGTCCTTTGCTGCAAATAATAATATCAAATTATTTCAAATGGATGTTAAAAGTGCTTTTCTCAATGGTTATTTGAGTGAAGAGGTATATGTTAAACAATCTCCAGGTTTTGAAAATTCTGAATTTCCAAACCATGTCTTTAAACTTAGAAAATCCTTGTATGGGTTAAAACAAGCACCTAGAGCATGGTATGATAGACTCAGTAATTTCTTACTTAAAAATAACTTTGAAAGAGGACAAATAGACAATACTTTGTTTAGCAGATCAATAGAAAATGATATTTTGGATCATTCAAATTTATGTTGATGATATTATTTTTGGATCAACTAATGGCATTCTTTGTCAAGAATTTTTTGAATTAATGCAGCATGAATTTCAAATGAGTATGATGGGAGAACTTAAGTTCTTTCTAGGAATACAAATTCAACAAAGTTCAGAAGGTATTTACATTCACCAAACTAAATATACAAAGGAACTTCTCAAGAAGTTTAAGATGAGTGATTGCAAACCTATGACTACACCAATGCATCCTACTTGTTCACTTGATAAAGATGAATCAGGAACAAAAGTTGACCAGAAAATCTACAGAGGAATGATAGGATCATTACTCTACCTTACTGCTTCTAGACCTGATATCATATTTAGTGTGTGTGTATGTGCTCGATTTCAATCTGATCCTAGAGAATCTCATCTAACTGCTGTTAAGAGAATCCTTAGAGACCTAAAAGGCACTACCAACCTCACCTTGTTTTACAAGAAAACTCCTACATACAAACTGAGTGGATACTGTGATTCTGACTATGCTGGAGATAAACTTGAAAGAAAAAGTACCAGTGGCTAGTGTACCTTTTTAGGAGACAATTTAATTTCGTGGTCCAGTAAGAGACAACACACCATTGCCATGTCAACAGCAGAGGCTGAATACATTTCAGCAGCTGACTGCAGCTCTCAACTACTCTGGATGAAGCATCAACTTGAAGACTACAAAATATTAGAATCCAACATACTCATCTATTGTGATAACACCTCTACAATTTGCCTAACCAAAAACCCTATCCTACATTCTCGAGCCAAACACATAGAGATCAGACACCACTTCATCAGAGATTATGTTCAAAAAGGGGTACTTAACATTCAATTTGTAGACAATGATCATCAATGGGCTGACATATTCACTAAATCACTACCTGAAGATAGGTTTGAATTCATCAAGAAAAAACTTAATCTTATCTTCATCCTTAACCTAATAGCTTAGTTTAATTTTTATGTTATTTTATTTTTCATGTACTTCTATAAAAAAAAAAGAGTGAAAAAAAAAAAGAGGATCTCTTTTCTTCATTCAATCCTTTTTGTCTGATGACAAAGGGGGAGAAGATGTAATATTTGATAAAATATCCGAGGGAGAAGATGATGTATTTGAAAGGACGAGAAGATGATGTATGATGTATTTGATATCTGGGCATTAGACTTAGGGGGAGAAAATATAAAATGAAGCTTAGTCTTAAGGGGAGTCAAAGTCAAAAGAAAGAAAAAGTATTAACAAAAATACATTGTTTGTCATCATCAAAAAGGGGGAGATTGTTGGAACCAAGTTGGTTCTTGCAATTAAAGTTTTGATGTTAACAAATGTACTTTATGAAAATAACATATTTGACTTAGAAGAAGAATGAAAAATGTCATCAGAAGAATAGATCAGAAGATGACGTCACCAGAAGCAGAAATCAGAGGATGATGTCACCAGATGATGTCATCAGAAGATGACGTCACCAGAAGCAGAAATCAGAGGATGACGTCACCAGAGGATATCGTCAGATGAATCTGTCAGAGAAAAATGTTCAAAATAGAATCTGAGAAAAAGACTCAAAACAGAATCTGAGAAAAATGCTCAAAACAGAATCTAAGAAAAATGCTCAAAACAAAATTGGAGAAAAAGGCTCAAAACAGAATCTGAGAAAAGTGTTCAAAACAGATCAGTGAGCAAAAGGCTCAAAACAGAATCTGAGCAAACTACTCCAGAATATTCTCAAAACAGATTAATCGAAATATACTGCAGAAGTAAAGCATCAGTGAAGTTCTAAAGTTCAACTATAAATAGAGACTTAATGCTGAAGAATAAAGTATTGAAAAACGCAAGAACTCAAGCTTCAATTCAAAGTTATCTGAGAGTTCAAAAGAGAGAAACACAAATGAACAAGAGCAATATTTTCTAAGTGTTTTCGAGAGAGAAATACAGTGCAACAATCAGCTTTCCAGAAGCAATAAAAGAGTGCAAAAATAAGTGCAGCAAACAGCTTTCCAAAAGCAACGTTGCAAAGTTTCAAACCTTTACTATATAACCCGATAGTGGTGTAGATTCCTTCTTCAATCTGGGGTTGTCAGATTGGTAGGAGAAGACTTGACTTGTAGAGTCAAGGTGTTGTTATCGTTCCTCAAAAATCTGGGGTTGTCAGGCTGTTTGAGAAGACTTAGCTGGTTTAGTTAAGGTGTTGTTGTTCCTCAAAAGTCTGGGGTTGTCAGGCTGTTTGAGGAGACTTGGCTGGTATAGTCAAGGTGTTGTTGTTCCTAAAAAGTCTGGGGTTGTCAGGCTGTTTGGGAAGACTAGCTTGTAGGGTCAGTGGTGTTGTAATTCAAAGGAGTTTGAATTAGTGAAAAGGCCTTCTGGAGGAAGGGACTAGATGTAGCCTAGTTAACGGTGAACCAACATAAATTGCTGTGTTATTATGTTATTATTATCCGCTGCTGAATCTGATTAGTTATATATCGAATAAATCACATTGACATTTAACAAAATAGCAAAAGAAATTCAAGTTTGACAAACACAATTCAACCCCCCCTTTCTCGTGTTTGCACCTTCAATCTTCATCTTCTGGTGACGTCATCTTCTGGTGGCATTTTTCACTATTCTTCTAAGTCAAATATGTTATTTTCATAAAATACTTTTGATAACATCAAAACTTTAAGTGAAAGAACCAACTTGGTTCCAACATACATGACACCCCACGTTTGGTATGTACTTTTTTACTTTTAACAACATGAAAATTTCTTCTATCTATGCACGTTTTACCACTCACTTTCAGCCTCCGTGAAAATAGTCGCTTCAGTTAGTGGTTGCTAAAAACAAGGGCCATGAGTCTTTACAACTTGAATTATCAATTTCCATGTGCTTTTGACGACTCCTGACAATACCTTTGGGGCTTCTTAAACTTGAGAAAGATCTAACTGATTCATAATTGGTTGTTCTTACTTCGACTACTTCACAGTCAGCTATATGGACATAGGCTAAACCCTTCTCGACTATGGGTCGTTCTTGGCTAACAACTTATAATATTTTTGAGTGTCAATAATATTATAAATGAAAATAAAACTTCTCAGAGTCCTCCTCTCCAAAATTCCTCCCAAACATAGTGTAGTTATTGGTGTTAATGGTTCAAAAACTAAACTGAATTGAATCATATTAATGGTTTGGTTCAGTTCTTGTAAATCACTTTCGTAAAAATTGGTTAATTTTCGAACCAGTTTTAGTTCAGTTATGAACTGGTTTATAAATATAAACTAGTTTGATATATTAAATAAGTTTTTAATTAAAATCGGTTTTGAACTAGTTTTTCAGTTATGAACTGGTTTATAAATATAAACTAGTTTCAAAAGTTTTTCAAGAAAGAAATGTTTTCGATTTTTTTTCAATTTTTCTAAGAGAAAATGATTAAAATTTTTTTTCAAAAAAGTATAAAAAATTTTCAATAAAATAATTAAACTAATTTTTAAATTAAGTTTTACTATTCGATTTGTTTTAAACATATAGTTCACCATTTAATTGATTTAATTTTATTGGGACACTGTTGTTCAATTTATCAATATGATTTAATTAATTTTATATTTTACACACATCAGTGAGTGTAGTTGGATACTCTTCCTCATTTTGCTTCTGATTGTTAAAACCACTGTATGGCCACATAGGTTGACTTGTTTTTTGTGATTTGTATTCATTTTTGTTTGGACATTATGACAATTTTATTTTGATTATTGTATTACTTTTTTTGGACGATGGTTATGTGTTCAGTGCTCACTGTGAGTTGTGATGGCCGATGGGGTTTCTTTCAATATATTTGTTTCAAGTGCAAGTTAGATCTCATGAAATATTTTGGTCAATATATTCATCTTTTGTTTGCTCTTTGACGTGTTGTAATTTCAACCGATGAATATAAACGTTCCTTTAGCGGTCAGTTCTTCGCTTCCTTTCTATTTTCAACATATTACCTATGTACAATAGTTGTCGTTTATTGTGTTTCTCTTATTAAAATTGAGAAAGGAAAGTTATCGTTTATTGTTTCTCTCAAGAAACCTGTATATATGTGTTACTAATTTTTATAGAAGGTAGTAATTTATTTTAAAATTTTAGAAATTAAGAAAATATTAATTTAATTATGAATAAATGTCCTATCCAAATTATATTTAAAACGATAAAGGTAATAATATAATTAGGCAGTAAGTGATTTTATTTTTTGCATAAAGTTTATTCTTGAAGTATTTAATTACTATATATATAATCAATCGGTATAAAAGTATTTTTCAAATAAATTGTACAATTTAAATATTTTAAATAGATGATCATTTTTCAAGCTATTCAAAGTTCAGTAGTCTTTGTTTTAGTTACACTACAAACTTGGGGTGAACTATATTATTTGATGTTGACAACAAAAAAAATTAAATCATTTGATTATACTAAAACCACAAAATCAAGGATGGATGGTTTGTTTGGCTTTCAAGTTTATCATTTTCATGATCAAACAATTATGTCCAAAACTAATATAAATTATGGATAATGGAGAGGATGAATATAGGTGCATACACAATTGTATGAATGCGGTAAAAACAAAGGATTTTGATCGGAAATTAAATAACTAAAAAAGAATATGCGAGAAAGTAAATTTGTATAAAAGTAAATGAAACTAAAAGAATAATGTATGAATTTAAAGCGTAGAAAACGTAAAATGGATAAATTTTTAAGTGCCGAAAAGTAAATGACATGAAAGGTAAATTGCTAGAAAAGGGAATCATATTGAATTAAAATCTTTGAAAGTAAAATGACATGCTTAAGATTAAAGAGAAAATCCACGATCAGTTGTGATAGATGTGACTTTTTTAGAAAAATAAGCAACTCTTATTATAGAATTTCGACGATCAATGTCGGAAAGTCTTCCACTTGAATAATTTGGACAATAACTTCTTTTTTTTTAAGTTTACAAACATATCAGTTTTCATTTGAGGGTTGTCAATTTATGTTCATGTTGATGATTTTGGCAAAAGTTTAAATTTGTCACTCAATATAGGAATTATACTTTATCACAAGAATTTCTTATATATATTGTCAATGAGAAAAAAAGATATTTTACATTGTCAATTAATTTTAATTTTTAGACCATTAAAAATAATTAACTCTAATAATAATAATTTAAAAAATAATATATATAAAATATTATTATTTTCTTATACTACTAAAACAAAGTTTTACACAACTACTTTCATTTTTTATTTTTATTTTTATGGTTTTGGAAATAGATGATAAATATCATCATAAACTCACACAAATGTGAAGTCTTAATTCAAATTTAAAACAAGACGTTTAACTCAAAAATATAACATTCCACAATTAAACTAAGACTTAAAGGACACTAATATCTTTTTATTTTGGCTTAAATGCAGTTTTAGTCCTCATGTTTCAGCAATTTTTGGATTTTGGTCCTCCTATTTCTAAATCAGCAATTTTGGTCCCTTAGTTTTCTCAATTTTTGAAATTAAATTTACCATTTTTCACTTATGCTTATGTGGCATAGTAATATTATGTGGTATTTGTTAATTTAAAATTATTGTCATGTCAGATTATATTTAAATATATAAATTATATTTATAAAATTAATAATATTTAAATATTAAAATTGATTAAAAAATCTAGAAAAAAATTCATAAAATACCAAATTATTACCTGTGAAAACAAGAAAATTTATTTGTAAAATACCAATGAAATAACAAGAAAGACAGGCAAAAATCAATTAAAAAATAGAAAAACTAGTAAAAAAAAACTAGAGCAAAAATACTAGTATAAAAATTGAAAAAACAGTAAAAATCAAAAAGAAAAAATCTGTAAAAAAACCAGAAAATCAAAAGTAAAAACAGTAAAAAAAACCAAAAAAATAGGAAAAACCAGAAAGAAAAAACAGTAAAAAACCAGTAAAATTCTAGAAAACCACTAAAAAAACTAGAAAATACCAGAAAAATACAACGAATAAAAAAACTGAAAACCAGAAGGAAAAACCAAAAAATTCATAAAATACTAAATTATTACTTGTGAAAACTAGAAAATTTATTTATAAAATACCAATAAAAAAACAAGAAAGACCGGTAAAAATCAATAAAAAAACAGAAAAATCAATAAAAACCTAGAGAAAAAAACTAGTATAAAAATTGAAGAAACAGTAAAAAAACCAGAAAACTAAAAAAAGAATCAGAAAAAACAGAAAGAATGCAGAAAATGAATTGCGAGTTGACGAAATAGATACAGAACAAATGAATCCCGAAATGCAGAAGAAACGTGATGAATTGCAAGTTGACGAAACAGATGAATTGCGAGTAGAACGCAGAAAATGTTGATGACGATAGTGTTGTGTTTTCCTTTTCTGCTGTGTTTTCCTCTTCTGTTGCGTTTCCCTCTTCTGCGAGGGTGCTAGGGTTCTTGGTTTTCAACTTTCTCTTTTTATTTTGACTTCAGTCAACTTTTTGTTTTTAAATAAAACATAAGTTTGGTTTTTGAACAATACACAATTTTTTACTTTGAAAAATAATTAGGTATTTCAATTAATTAATAATAGTTTTAAAAATAATATAATAAATTAATAATTTGGTATTTTATGAATCTTTTTCCTTAATCAATTTTAATATTTTAATATTATTTATTTTATAAATATTATTTATATAGTTAAATATAATATGACGTGACAATAATTTTTAAATTAACAAATACTACATCATATTAAACTATGCCACATAAGCATAAGTGAAAAATGGTAAATCTAATTTCAAAAATTGAGAAAATTAAGGGACCTAAAATGTCGATTTAGAAATATGATAATCAAAATCCAAAAATTGCTAAAACATGGGGACTAAAAGTGCATTTAAGCTTTTTATTTTCGACAAGGTCATGTGAATAGTACTTTTCTCACATAAGGTTAGTTGAATAGTATTTCATCCATCTCACAATGAATATCACTTTAACAAAAAAAATGTATAAAAAAATGTCATTTTCAATTCAATTTTAATTATTTTTTCCTATATTATCCTTCAATAATTATTAAATGCACAATTTACAAATTATTGTACTTTACATTAATAATAGTGAAAAATTCATCAATAGTTGACATTAATAATTTGATACAACAATTTTTTTTTCTTTTTAATTATTATATTTTTTAACAAGTCTGCAGAAATTTTAAACCACATCTATTATGAGACTATGTCACTGTTTGGTAACGTCAATAAGCTAGCTTATAGTTTATTGAACTAGTTTATAAGCTTGTTGTATTAAATGAGACGTGTTTTGTAAACAAGTTTTTCTTATAAGCTTATAGCTTATTCTGAAACGTTATTTCAAGTAGTGTTTGAACTTTTAGTTTATAGCTTTTTAAACTTTCTTCTATTTATAACCTTATTAGTCTATTTTTATTATTTTTTATATATAAAATATAACCGTCCCATTAACTTACTATTCACCGACTATCTTTAGTATCTTCTTCTTGGTATTATTACTTCTGTTTTTTTTTTCAAAGTGGTACTATTACTTCTACATAACATATTATTTCTTTCAATCCTTGCAAAAAAAAATTCACAACAAAAAATTTAACTTCATGTATGCCAAAAATCTCTGTTACATAACACAAAATTGACAAATACATGCATGAATAGAGCTGAACTCAATTTCTTTAATTCCTTGCCAAAATAACTCATAAAATATTTCATCTTATTCATTTGACAAGAAATTCATAAAGTTAAATTTACTTTTTATGCCAAATTGTAAACTGTAAAATGCATTGCTTTTTACAATTACTATTTATAGACATGAGATTTGTTAAACTTTTAGAGAACTCTTCAAATTTATGTTTATATTGTAATAAAAAATAGTAACTGTTGTACCAAAAAATATAAATGAATTACATGGACAAAAAAAAGTAAAGTAAAGTAGGAAAATAAATTGAGTAAAAAAAATGGTTAAAAATATCACATTTTTTGTTATTTTAAATTAAATAATCATGTCATTTTATGTTATTTTACATTTTTAAAAGTTAAATTTATCAAATACTTTAATTTCAATTAATTAGATTTTTGGCTACAAGTCATCAACTATCAACTAGCTTTTCAACCATAAATCAACTGTTTAGGCTTAATTTTACTGAACAATATTATTTTTTTCTCGGACCGGTCAGTTTAATAGTATTAAAACTATAATAAGTGGAAAATTTAGGTTAATTTATTAAAATATCCCACTTTTTTTTATAAAGTAACCATAATGCCCTACAATGAATAAAAATACCAAAATGTGCTACTTTTTAACCTCTCCAGGACGTCTGTTGCATCCCGAGCCTGCGACTAGGTGAAGAAATTTTTTTTGGGCTAGTAGGAGGTCGCATCCTATGGATGCGACCATCTACACATTTTCAATTTTTCTTCTTCTCATTTTAACAATTGAATTATTTATTATTTAATAATTAAAAAACAAAATACTATTAATAAAATAAAATAAAATATATTAAATTGAAGAAAAAAATTGTGGTTGAATAAATGTGCCAAAACAAATAACTGTAATATTATTTTAACAACTCTCTCCTATTTCATGGATCAATTTATATTATTATAACAAGTCTCTCTCATTTTGCAGATAAATTAGCCACTTAATTCTATTTTGTTAACAACTTTCTCTTATCTTTTCTCCAGATCTAATAAATAAAAATTAATGATAATAATAATAATTATAATTAAAAAAAGTAAATAACATGAAACAAAATACATTAAATAGAAGAAAAAAATATCAAACCAATTGTACAAGTGGACAAGACTTGGTTTT